>JARFJB010000699.1:2699724-2872224 GCA_036346205.1 Vesta saturnalis | reverse complement strand
AAACAATGACAAATATTCGGCGATCATTTGTTGTTATTAACATTGCACATAATAAAGTTAACTATTTGGACATATAATTACAAATATAAAAATTTCCGCCCAAAAAATGCAAAATCATTTCATTTCTTTTTAAATTATCGGAATGGGAAATGCACTAATCAGGTTATTGGAAAGGGTACATTAGTTGTAGCGACAAGAAAACTCTCCACGAGGTTCCAGTAGATGGTACTGATTTTTTCATCGGTATCTGTTTTCCAAAATAAGCTTCCGGTGACAATTGGAAATTGTAATAATTGTACTTTCAATATTTATGTTAATAGGTAAATTACAAAAATTGTTATTATTTAAAATTGAATAAATTTACTTACCGTTCTAGAACGCTAAAATACTTACCGCCGCACTTATTCTTAGCAACTAGTAAACAAAGCTTGCTGTCTTGGAAACAGACTACGTAAACAACCAGATAGATCAGTCGCGCAAAAAAATAATTATCATTATACTAAGTATACAAAGGTGTTTTTTTAATGTAAGTTTAATATACGGTCGCAAATAGACTTTACAATTGTGTTACAGCATTTTTAGCAATTTTTTTTATAAAAAATAATAGTTTGAGTGTTGTTAATGCTTATTCGCAAAAATCATTTATTTGTAATATTAAGTGCTTATTTTAGTAAGCGAATATTGTTTAAAACGATGCAGCCTAAAGAACAAAACCAAGATAATGTTAGAAATGTATATTTCATTCACATACAACCTTATGACACTGACTGGCAAAGGTTACATACAATTTTTACAGCGACAAATGCACTTACTACAAGAGTATTGTTTTTACTCTTTAATACGCAATACTTAAAAAAACTCCAAAATAGCACGGCAACAAAACTGCGCATGAACAAAATAGTGTTTTAGGGGAGCCCGTTACACCACACAATTTAATGTTATTATAACACTATATTTTTATTTACACTATATTTACAAGCAACTAAATTAACATCAATAATTACTTTCTTATAACGCAAAAACGAGACAATCCAAATACAAAACACACGCTGCTTAAACGTCAACAAAGCAAATTTGTCTTTTAATGGCAGCCGTACACCACGTGACTAGTCTGGCCAATAAAAATCGATACATCGATTGTCGCCTAAATTTATAAAATTGGGCCGGCGAGAGGTGTCTTATGACTCATCTTTTAGTAAAGCATGGTTTAAGATTTTAAAAACGTATGTCGTTATTGATTCATATAGTTAGTAATTTTGAATACCAATAAAACATCGTCAATGTTTCTAGGTTATTTTCAAATTTAGCCGCGCTGTCAAATTTAAATAAAATTATTGTTCGAATATCTCGGGATTTAGCATCCTAAAGGTCTTAAAAATTTCCATCCACTCGAATAAATAAAGTCGAATTTCGTTTAAGGTCTGTTCGCACTTATTCTGGCATGTAAAGACCACCGAGAGTGGGTAGTCATATAATAAAAATATATTGTACAACTATAAACGATTATCAGAACTGAGACCGGGTCAACAGAATTTCGTTTTGGATCTGTTTTATAAATGAATTATATCAATAATTTTCAATAAGAAACGAATTAGCTAGCAGTAGGCAGTGCCCGAATGAAGTGCGAAAAGTTTGGTTAATTGCGGAGGATCGTTTTTAGCCGACAGATCTCACTGCGTCAAAAGAGTCAAGACTGTAATTTGGTTATCGAAGCCACTTATAAATAACTGATTTTGTCATAAATAAATACACTGTATTGGATGTTAAAAATGAGATTTATTATTAGTTAATATAATAATAATAATAATAATATATATATATATATATATATATATATATATATATATATATATATATATATATATATATTACGCATGTAAACCTAAAGCTACTGTGCTGGATTTCCAGCCACCATGACGCTTCAAGAACATTAAATCTGCGCCGCCGTCCACCAACAGTGTAGCTGAGGTTCTGCTTAGACAATGCCCTATGTATTCTGTATAGTTCGCAATTTTTAAGAAAAAAGCTACCTCCCTAGGAACACTACTTATTTTACGGATTCCCATCACCGCTCTTGAGCATTTTCCATTTCCATATTTCAAAAAAACTCGGCGATCAACCCATTTGGACCCACGGATTTTTTTTTTGTTTAATTTTTGTAAAAACGTTTTAGAAAACAATAAATAATTAATGTTACATGCTTATTTTTTTTAAATTTTGTTTTTATTAAAGAAAAATAAGGGTGCCTCGTAGAGGGACAATGGACACGTACTAGAGTAATTGAGAAAAAAGAATTTTTTTAGTAACTATTTTTTATTTTGTATATACTTGCAATTATGAATGAAATTGTATAAAACATTCCCTTTCTAAACATATATTTACATTGCACTTAATGCACTGCCATCGAGTCTTCGTTTTGCAAACTTTACACCGCTGCTGGTTCTCCATTTTCCTTGGAAAATGCCCTCCTTCGCTTGATTTGATACTTTTGGGCACCGAGCCTGACGGTCTATTTTTTTTTTGACTTTTCGAAACATCGTAGATAACATCTTGCGACTTCCCTTGTAAACCCTAATAAGTCGAGACATTCATTTAGGTTGGCAATTCTATGTAAATGCTATGCATTTACCATCGACATATCGAGTGTATTCGTAAAGAGTGGCCACCACCATTTTTTTCCAAATACTGCCACTCGATAATTATTAACCGCTTGATCATGCAAGTCTACGCCTCCCATTGCAGCATTATAACTGGCAAACAGTTTTGGCTGAGGAACATCAATTTTCTTTTTTTCAGTTGATGACCACCGTTTTACGCTTTGCAGAGGACAGACTTTGTCGTAATTAGTGGCCATGGTAACTACGATATTATCTTTCCATCGAACAAGTAGAACGTTTCCCTCCGTATCATACTTGTATTCATAGTTGCCGCGTTCTTTCTTTTTCATGATAACATACGTGGTGAGAGGATATTTTTTTATTCTGTTGTCTCGTACCGTCCCTGTTGCTCGAAAAAAAGTTGTCAAAAAAAACTATATGGTCAGAAGGTTTTGACACAACTTTCAGTAAATCTAGTACTACATTAGACCCAAGTGGTAATTTATTTTCTTTTGCCGTTTTTGCACCACAGTATGTGTCGTATGCAAAACAATAGCCCGTAGAGCTGCACAATAGCCAATTTTTGTATCCAAATCGAACAGGTTTTTTTTATTAAAAATTGTTTGCAGCTATGATGTCCAAA
This sequence comes from Vesta saturnalis, assembly GCA_036346205.1. Classification (NCBI taxonomy): domain Eukaryota; kingdom Metazoa; phylum Arthropoda; class Insecta; order Coleoptera; family Lampyridae; genus Vesta; species Vesta saturnalis. The sequence continues at coordinate 2,868,984 of JARFJB010000699.1, read as the reverse complement.
GTACTTAACCATTTCCTCGTCGATGGATAGTTTTTCCCAAAATATTCCCCACTGCTGGAAATTAACGTTTAGTAATTTCATAAGTGGTCGAAGTTTGGCCATTTTATCATTTTTGTCTAATGCAGTGTTGTCAGCAAAATGTATATACTTCTTTATTTCATCGAACCTATTCTTAGACATTGCATTATAAATAATTGCCGTGTCAAAATCCTCATCCAAACTCCAGTAGCACCTTTCTCGGGGCAACTTGTGATACCCACTAAATAACAAGATGCCTATAAATATTTTTATATCGGCAGCAGTTACACTAAATGCATGGTCATTTTTTTGCCTTGCATACAAAATAGATTGGCTGACAATAATATTGAAAATTGTATCGTCCCACAGTTTTTCAAAAAGTTGTACTGGCGTTAAATTTTTTAACGTATTTTTTAAAGTAATAACTCTTTCTTGAGTAAATGTTCCCTGTATTTCTTCATCCTCCACTATATCATTACTCCAGATTGGTATATGGTTATTACTGTTTTCTTTTCTTATAATGTCTCGGAGTAGAGATAATGGAATGTTATCGTCCTCTTCGTCAATCTCATTTAGAACTTCCACCTCACCTGTAATATCGTTTGGTACTGAAAATGAAACTAAATCATCGTCATGAACATCTTCTTCATCAGTTTGAACGTCAACTTTAGGCGGTATAAACACAATATCCACTGACGTACCGTCATTCGTAGCATTTATGATTTCAATGGCTTGCCCTAATATTTCATACCGTTTTCCATAAAACGTAGCACTGCTAATTGGATTTGGTTCCATTGTAATAACACTAAAATAATAAATTACAATAATTTAGTGATGTATGGAATTGTGTCCATTGTCCCCACACGAGAACAATTTTATTTTTATAAAATTTATTATATTTTTGAATAAAATGTATTGTTAATTAAAATAAACTAAATAAATACATACCAAAGTATATAAATATCACAAAAAAGTAATAAAAACAATATACGTTTAACACTCAGCTGCATCCAAAAACACTCTGTCGAAAAGTAAACAATTTTTGGAGATTATCTGAAATGATGCCTACAACTAGCAATCTCTTGTGACGTTTTGGTGTAACATAGCATAAATTGACTATGTAGAACCCTGTAATTCACTCAAACTTAAATTCAAAAGTATCAAATAATATTTATTACATTAAAAGTAAATTTGTCTCATACAGGGACAACGGGTCCAAATGGGTTAATATCTCGTAGGCGCAAAGCAAGATATTTGTTATATAAATTTAGGAAAGATTCCCCTACAACTGTAAATGATTTAATTTTTTTTGTTTTGCTATCTGGAATTTTAATATGTAGCAGAGTTTTCAGGTTCTCAATGTCGTCTACCTTCATATTCACCAATTGATCGCAACGACATGCCGCTGAGATACCAATAATCAAAACTATCTAAAAAAATACAAAATATAAAGACTTGTTTTCATTCTATTTCTAAAACTTACCTTCATTGCCAAGTACTTTTCGTCCGACGCTTCCGATAAAAATTTGTTAAATTGGTCTTTAGTAAATACTTTGGCCTGCTTTGGGGTGTATACTTCATTTTGCTTCTTTAGATATGCACGAAGGTTCAAGTATTTGCTTATATCTACGCCATGTCGAATGCTCAAAAATTATTTTATCATCGAATATTGGAACCACATTGAGCTTTTCATTTTCATTTTTGTTGCTAATTCGGCAAAATAAGCTAACGGAAAGGAGCGATGGTACACCCATATCTCCGCCACTGATTTTCGTATTTTATCATCATAAGTCCTAAATAATGAGGGACAATTAGTTCACACTGTGTACCAAAATTAATATTATTCAAAGCTACCGTTTAGAAATATTCAGAATATTCTGTTTATTTCACAAAATTTCAACACTGTATCTCGAAAACGAAGCTCTCCAGCATATATATTTATATGAAAAAAAAAGTCCTGTCGTTATAAACTGGACCACCCACTACATTATATTCATGTATATATATATATATATATATATATATATATATATATATATATATATATATATATCTGTGTGTGTGTGTGTGTGTGTGTGCGTGTGTGTGCGTGTGTGTGCGTGTGTGTGCGTATGGGTGTGGGTGTGGGTGTGCGCGCGCGCGTGCGCGTGAGCGTGCGCGTGCGCGTGCGCGGGTGTGTGTGTGTGTGAAGGAATCATTTTTTGAACAAAGTTTATCGAATATACAAATTGTATGCAAATTAAAATTTAAAAATACATACAGAAAAATAATTCCTCGAGTGGGATTCGAACCCACGATCGGTTCTTTGCTAGAGAATTGTGTTACCAACTACGCTACCGAGAGAGCGAATCCCACTCGATTTCAACTTAATTTGTATGCATTTTTTTTATTTTTGGTATTCGCTTCCTCGGTAGCGTAGTTGATAATACAAGTCCAGCCTTTTCAAACAAAAAAAAATCAATTTTTCTCCAAAACGGACCAGAATTTTAATTCAACGTATCTAACACATATATCAAATTGGGGCAGCTACCCCTAATAGGTATAGAAATATTTTTTCTAAGTTCAGCCATCTCAAACAAAAAAAATCTAATTTTAAAGCTAAAAATAGAAATTGCAAGGTCATCATCATCATGATCATATTACAATTCTTAGAAATCTAAAAATAGAGTTTTCAAGGTCAGAGAGTAATGACCTGAAGGTGTATCATATTACATTTCTTAGAAATATAAAAATAGAATCAGTGTATGGAAACAAGAAGAATGACAGATTGTTGTTGTTGTCTGTGCTAAAAAGTAAACCAAGGTCAAATGGTATATTACAGTTCTTAGAAATCTAAAAATAGAGTGCTCAAACTGAAAGATTATAGACCCGCAGGGGTATCATATCACATTCCTTAGAGATATAAAAATAGGATTAGTTTATGGAAACAAAAAGAATGATAGGTTGTTGTCTATGCTAAAAGCAGACCAAGGTCATACTATAACCTCACCATATGTAAATTACACATGAATCATTTCTTCAACAGTGTTTAGTCCTAGTACAATGGGCAAGTAACGTCGTTATAATGCAAGCAGCAATAATATCATTCCTGGAGCGATATAAAAAAATGGACAGCATCTCCTGATGGTAGCAGTTATTCATCATCAGATGCAGATTAGCTTACTGATGCAATTCTCAAAGCACACTCCCCTCTCTACCATAAAAAATCGTGGTGCAGTAATATATAGAAGGACAGTTCCGGTGGCAACTCAAAATTCAAACGCGTTCTCGAATCAGTAAAGATGGATCTATCAGCATTGAACAATAGCACTTTCTGTAAATCCTTCACGAACGTAAAAGACTTGGAGGTGGGTGTAAAATATAAAGTGATTGATATGAATACCATCGACACGAAGTATGGAAAACGTATTATTATTGAAACCGAGAACTTTAAGTGTATGCTTCCCTTACCATTTTATGAATACTTGAAAAAAGAAAATCGCACTGAAAAGTTTAAACAATATCTGGCTGAGAATGATGTGTATATTACCAGCGCCGGAACTGTAGGAAAGACAACTAATTTAACAAAAAATAACATATATCTATGTACAATTGTTTGGAAATAAATTATATTTTTTATTGCAAAAAGAGAAACATGGTGTCGAAGCGAATGATCTCTGATTATAAAATTTCAACTTATATAGAAGGGTAGACTCCACGAGGATACCCGAGCAATACCGAGCATGCACAAAGTCCGATAATACTCACCTTGACCTATGCATGCACAAAGCCAGTTACACGAGTCATTGGTTAAGAATGCTTATTTTGCTATTTCTTAGAACCTTGAAGAGCTTAACATAAGAACTGTAATATGATACCTTGTCAATAAACTTTAACCTTGAAAATTGGTTTTTATGAATTGTAATATGATATCAATAAATTTGGACCTTGAAGAGCTTAGCCAATACATAAAAACTTGCAGACACCATATTATACGCTACATTTTTTTAGTCTCATCAATAGAAACTATCTTCATTATGATGTACCTACTCTTCATTTAATCAAAAAATAGAAGACATGTTTTTGCAATAAAAAATATATAATTTATTTCCAAACAATTATACATAGATATATGCTATGATTTTTTTTTACAGAAATGTTAAATTAGTGGTCTTTCCTACAGTTCCGGCGGTGGTGATGTACACGTCATTCTCAGCCAGATATTGTTTAAACTTTTCAATGCGGTTTTCTTTTTTGAAGTATTCATAAAATGGTAAGGGAAGTATGCACTTAAAGTTCTCGGTTTCAATGATAATATGTTTACCATACTTCGGGTCCATAGTATCCATATCAATCACTTTATATTTTGCACCCACCTCCAAGTCTTTTACGTTCGTGAAGGATTTACAGAAAGTGCTATTGTTCACTGCAGATAGATCCATCTTTACTGATTCGAGAACGCTTTTGAATGTTGAGTTGCCACCGCAACTGTCCTTCTATATATTACGGCATCACGATTATCGTAGAGGGGAGAGTGTGCTTTGAGAATTGCATTAGTAAGCTAATCTGCATCTGATGATGAATAACTGCTACCATCAGGAGATGCTGTCCATTTTTTTATATCGCTCCAGGAATGATATTATTGCTGCTTGCATTATAACGACGTTACTTGCTCATTGTACTAGGACTAAACACTGTTGAAGAAATGATTCATGTGTAATTTACATATGGTGAGGTTGTAGTATGACCTTGGTCTACTTTTAGCATAGACAACAATCTATCATTCTTTTTATTTCCATAAACTAATCCTATTTTTATATCTCTAAGAAATGTGATATGATACCCCTGCGGGTCTATAATCTTTCAGTTTGAGCACTCTATTTTTAGATTTCTAAGAACTGTAATATACCATTTGACCTTGGTTTACTTTTTAGCATAGACAACAACAACAATCTGTCATTCTTCTTGTTTCCATACACTGATTCTATTTTTATGTCTCTAAGAAATGTAATATGTTACACCTGCAGGTCATTACTCTTTGACCTTGAAAACTTTATATTTAGATTTCTAAGAATTGTAATATGATGGCCTAGCAATTTCTATTTTTAGCTTTAAATTTTGATCTAAATGTGTTACTACACGTTTAAACTTGTTAAATACCCACCTTGTTCTACTTTTAGTTTAGAAAACTATTTCACCTTCACACAATTTAGTCAACATAAGTACCATTTGACCTTGATCTACATTTTAGCATACATACATACATAACAACCTGTCATTCTTCATGTTTCCATGAACTGATTTCATTTTTAGATATCTAAGAAATTTAATATGATACCCCTGCAGGTCTCTTTGACCTTGAAAACTCTATTTTTAGATTTCTAAGAATTGTAATATGAACATGACGATGATGATGATGACCTTGCAATTTCTATTTTTAACTTTAAATTTAGATTTTTTTGTTTGAAAAGGCTGAAATTTCTTAAAAAATATTTCTATACCTACTAGTGGTAGCTGCCCCAATTTGATATATGTGTTAGATACGTTGAACAATCGACAGCGGGGTTTTAAAATTTATGTTTGGCAAATTCTGGCCCGTTTTGGAGAAAAATTGATTTTTTTTGTTTGAAAAGGGTGGACTTAGAAAAATCTGCTTAAAAAATATGTTTATTACCTACTAGAGGTAGCTTTTACATTAGGGGTAGCTGCTTCATGCATTACTTTCATGATGTAATATTATGATGACATTGCAATTTCTATTTCTGGCTTTTGACCTCGACGTACAAATTTCCCGCCAAAACGTTTGACCGCAGTGACCTTGTAATATGATGAGGATGGTGACATTGCAATTTCTATTTTTAGCGAGCTCCAAAAATTTAAATTTCCTGCCAAAAGTTTGACCTTGAAGAGATCTAAAAACTTACATTTCTCACCACAAGAGGGCGAGTAACCTTGAATTGGTCCAGAACCGGCCCCTAATCACTACTGAGGGTGTGGCTGGGTGTGTGCTCGCGCGTGTGCGGGTGTGTGCGTGTGTATGGGTGTGTGGGTGTGGTGTTGATGTGGGTGGGTGTGGGTGTGGGTGTGGGTGTGGGTGTGGGTGTGGGTGAGTGTGGGTGTGGGTGTGGGTGTGGGTGTGGGTGTGGGTGTGTGTGTGTGCGTGCGTGCGTGCGTTGCTTGCGTGCATGCGTGCGTGCGTGCGTGAGTGAGTGCGTGTGGGTGGGTGGGTGCGTGAGTGCGTGCGTTCGTGCATGCGTGTGTGCGTGCGCGCGTGCGTGCGTGCGTGTGTGGGTGTTGTGTGTGTGTGTGTGCGCGAGGGTACGTGAGTGCGTGCTGGCTTGCGTGCGTGCGTGTATGTGTGAGTGTGAGTGTGAGTGTGTGTGTGTGTGTGTGGGTGTGGGTGCGGTGCGGTGCGGTGCGTGTGAGTGCGGTGCGGTGGTGCGGTGCAGGTGCAGTGGGTGCGTGCGTGCAGTGGTGTGTGTGTGTGTGTGTGTGGTGTGTGGTGTGGTGTGTGGTGTGTGTGGTGTGTGGTGTGTGGTGTGTGGTGTGTGGTGTGTGGTGTGTGTGTGTGGTGTGTGGTGTGTGGTGTGTGGTGTGTGGTGTGTGGTGTGTGGTGTGTGGTGTGTAGGTGTGGTGTGTGGTGTGTGGTGTGTGTGTGTGTGGGTGTGTGGTGTGTGGTGTGTGGTGTGTGGTGTATGGTGTGTGGTGTGTGGTGTGTAGGTGTGTGTGTGTGTGTGTGGTGTGTGTGTGGTGTGTGGTGTGTAGGTGTGTGGTGTGTGTGTGTGTGTGTAGGTGTGTGTGTGTGTGTAGGTGTGTGTGTGTGTGTGTGTGGTGTGTGGTGTGTGTGTGGTGTGTGGTGTGTAGGTGTGTGTGTGGGTGTGTGGGTGTGTAGGTGTGTGGTGTGTGTGTGTGTGTGTGTGTGAGGTGTGTGGTGTTGTGGTGTGTGGTGTGGTAGGTGTGTGTGTGTGTTGTAGGTGTGTGGTGTGTGGGTGTGTGTAGTGTGTGGTGTAGTGTGTGGTGTAGTGTGTAGTGTGTGTGTGTGTGTGTGTGTGTGTGTGTGTGTGTGTGCGTGGTGCGTGCGTGCGTGCGTGCGTGCGTCGTGCGTGCGTGCGTGCGTGCGTGCGTGCGTGGTGTGTGTGTGTGTGTGTGTGTGTGTGTGTGTGTGTGTGTGTGTGTGTGTGTGTGTGTGTGTGTGTGTGTGTGTGTGTGTGTGTGTGTGTGTGCGTGCGTGCGTGCGTGCGTGCGTGCGTGCGTGCGTGTGTGTGTGTGTGTGTGTGTGGCGCGTGTGTGTGTGTGTGTGTGTGTGTGTGTGTGTGTATGTGCTTGTGTAAAATTCAGACGGCACTAGCCTTAGATCAAGAGATCTTATTCTTGACCTTATTTTTAATGCAATAGCATACTTAAGATGATTAATAGTAGAACATCTGAATTTACTTTAATTTTTTGTGTGGTTTCCATTTTAGCGTATATCGTGTTAACGAGCAACGATTAGAGTTACGTGTTAACTCGCCACTTATGGTTATTCTCAATGGTTCATGGGTATGACGAAAAAAGATGTACAGTTGTGGACGTAAATGGATGCTTTGACAATCAAAGTGACACGCATACTTGTATATTAGTGTTCTTTCTGTTTATGTATTTATTTTTAATATTAATACCGGTTACGCAAGAGTCGAATCACGTTAGGGTTAAGTTTGATCAGTTGTGATTGGAATTTTAATTTCAGAGCATTTTACAGTATCTTTTATGAAAGTTCATAAAATTAATGTAGTGCGGAGGACCATATAATTGAATTTTGAAGTGACGCTTTAAACATGGAGAGTAATACTATTAACTTTAAGTAAGATTTCGAAATTATTAATGTTAACATAAACGTTTGATTTAAGTGACAAACAAGTTTTTTTATTGAAAATTGAGCATTAAGATCAATTTAGTGATCAATTTTGCAGTTATTTAGATGATTAAATTGAAACTTTCATTTTACTTTTATAACGAATTCTTGAATTTGTTTGAAATTATGATTTAAGTGAAGATTTGCAGAATCATATTTTAAGTTTAGTGTTGTATTTGTGAAATTTGTAAACGTTTTAACCTAAATCTCTGAGCTTAAGTAATCAAGTTTAACATTTTATTGAGGAAAGTTATAGGGGAAAGTGACTTTGATTTGTGAATTAATCGAGCAAGTATTGACGGAATTTTAATACTGACCTTAGGTCAATTTACAGGTTGAGCCAATTGTTAAGGTGAATGTTGAGGTGGCTAAAGCACCAGATGTGACAGATTTGAGGAGTGTTTGGTGAATGTGTAAGTTAGTCGAGTTTTTTAGTACACATTCCTGACGCAGATGGTTGTAGTCTATTAATTAATATAGTTTTCATCATCAAAATTTCTCTTTGCTCATGTTGTATATAACAATCAATTACAAATAAGTACTTAATACAAATTATAATAACTCTACCTGATTAATGCATTTGACTGAGTATTCTGAGAAGTTAGCGAACCGAATAAAAACAACTAAATCAAATAATTTTGCACCTGATACTTATTTTTGATAGAACAAGATCATGTTTAAAATCACGTAGGTACTAAAATAATTGTATAAATCAAGGCAAAAATATATGTCGAAACCGAAAAATATTTACCTATAGATATTTAGGCCAAAACCATAATTTAATATCATATCAATTAATTTATTAGATATAAGTTTCAAAACATTTTTTTTATATTTGTGGAGTATAGGGTTTTTTATAATCACAAGGGAATTATTTATTTTGGAAGTGTTCAGAAAGGTTTAATTTTAAATCTACATTTTAGGTACTTTCTTAGGTACGTTGGTGCATAGATACTATAAATACTAGGTATATTGTTTTAACCGATAAATTTCGTGTTAAGTGTGTTTACTTTTTATATAAAAACAAATATGATAATAAAAATAATTCTTCAAAGTTCGATTATTTTATCTCAATGTCAGGGTAATTATTAGTCTCACGAATGTTTTTCATTTAAAAACTACATTAAGCATTAGAATTTTTAATAGCGTCCACTACTGGAAAGTAAATGACCCACAGATGTATTCAATATTAGAAAATCCACAAATTCTAGAAGTAATAATTAAAAAAAGCACGGATGAAACATTTAAATGCAGTAGGATCTAATCTAAATTAGTTAAAAGTTTGAGCAATACTAATAAAGGAGAAGAAAAACAGTTAATGTTGTGTGAATTTAAGAATACATGAAAAAAAAGAAAAACATATAATTGGTTGATATGAGGATCCTTAAGGAATGACTGGAACATCTCTCAAAAATTTATGATCGGAAATTCTTGCAAAAGAAGGAAAAGGTTAATTTATTCAAAACGCTTTAAAGAAGTGATGAGAACCTCTAAAGTTAATGGGACAATTTTTTGTTCCAAAGTACCAAATTGTTCAATAATAACAAAAAAAGGTTAGATAATATGCGATGGCCGGTGCGCTCCCAAAATTGGTGGGATGATATCTTGTCCAAAAGTAGCAACCCTACCCAAATTTGAAATAAACTACTCTATTGTTTTTTAAACAACTGTAAATGTAAAGTTATCCCATAGTATCCTTACGATTAATATGTTTTCCTAAATAACAATTACACATAACAATAAACATATTCATTCGTAAGAAATAATGTAAATTGCATAGTAAGTAATTACGTCTACTGAATAATTTACGCTATAAATCACAACTTAATTAACACGCCTACTACGCCTAACAAATATTTTACGCTATATTGCAATCCACATTGTAAATGTACTAGTTTTTAATAAAACATTATATAGAAATAATAATTGTATATGGCTCAGATTAAGGATTATACGAGGGACAAGCTACAATTATTGAGAATACAAAGACATACAAGTTTTTAGAATTTTTATTTCAAATATGTTCAAAGTAATTGCCATTTACAATAATGCACTTAACCATTCTCTCCTTTCATAGTTTAAAAGCGCTCAACCAGCTGTCTTTAGGGATACTATCAAAAAAACACTTAACGGCGATGTCAATCTCTTCTTTTGATTGGAACCTTTTTCCTCTTAAATGTTTTTTGAGCTCAAAAAATAGCCAGAAGTCACACATCGCCAAATCCGGTGAGTAAGGAGGATGATCTATAATTTTGATTTTGTTTTCCGCTAAATACTGAACAGTTGTCCCTGCTGTATGGGACGACCCGTTATCATGTTGTAACATGATTCCCTTTCTTGGCACTTTACTGAACACAGTAGGCAAACAATTTTCAACATACCATTTAGCGGTAAGTGTCTTCTGATCTTCTAATTTAATTGCGGCCACCAAACCCGTACTTCTAAAAATACTGCGTACATAATTTTTTTCATTGCTGGTTGTTTTTTCACCATCATAGGGGTTTCCTCATCTTCATGTATCCAGATTCGGCTTTCTTGGCGAGTGGGAACATCAAAAAACGGTATGTACGTTTCATCGCCAGTTACAATTTTATAAATAATTTGATGCCCTCCAGCATTCAACATATCTAAAGTTTGTTGACAAATTCTGACACGTTCTGCTTTTTGTAAATCTGTCAGATGATGGGGTACAAACCGAGTTACAACCTTTTTCAAATGTAAATGTTCGTGCAATATTGATCTTACTTGCGAGGATCCAATTCACAGATAGGAATCTATCATTGCATAGGTAATGCGGTTGTCCTCTTCCACCATCTTCTTCACCGCATCAATGTTTTCGGGGTTAACAGCAGTTGAAGGAGGGCCAGCTCCTTTTCTGTGTACCACCGACTTGCAAACTCGTTCAAATTCTTTCTACCATCTATAAATAGTAGCCAATGATGGTGCGAGAACCTCAAATGCCGACTTTAAACTTTCCTCACACTCATACGCGCTCAAGCCTTTCTTGAAATCATAGTAAATCATTATCCGAAAGTTCTCTCGTAATAATTCCATTTTTTCGATAACAGAAGCTTATTCTATGGACTATTTCTCAGACACTATTCAACCGAATTGCACAAGCTAAACTGCAATTGACAGATAAAATAATGCACTATTTAATAAAAAACAATTTGTTTTACACGGGTAACTAGATTTTTCAATTCTCAATAATTGCAACTTATCCCTCATATAACGGGATTACGAACATATGTGGAAATAACGGCCGCTTCTGTACTGAAGTGTGGCTAGACATCCGACATCTTTGTTAAGGCTGATCTTACAATCACAGCAAGGTACACATGGATTCAAGGGGTACATAATGTGGTATAGGCGGGGTTGATATTAACTCATTCGCACACGAAATGACACGACGGTATTTATACGATCGTAAAATTACTGCAGTCTTTAATCAGTGCCGGCTTAAGACAGATATGAGGCAGTTGATTTACAAGCATCTATATTCTTGTGTATTATATCGGGCCGACTTGTTAATGTGAGTATGGGTTTAAATACTTTCTTTACATATCTCATGGAATAATAATGTGTTTGTTGTTACACAATTTATAAGAATACATGAGGAAATTTTCTATGAATTTATTGTTATTGTAGATAACTTGTTATCGACTAATTCAAAAATTGTATCTACGTGCAATTCCTGTTACACGACTTGATATACAATTCCTAAAACTAAGTATAGTTTAAGCTGTAACGTCAAGATTTTTACAGTTGTTAATTTAAAAAATATAATACTTTGTTTAATTCCAATAGATTCGTTTTATTCTTTTATTGATATTTTCCCACATGTACAGTTGTATTCACTGAAAATGGGTACAAGTCCTATGACTAGATTTTGCCATATTTGCGTAAATCAGGATTTTCTTATCGACGCCAATAGATAAAACAAAAACATATAAAATGTGATAAATGATTTTAATGTATTAGAATATTTCTACAACCCAAATTTTTAAACTCAACGTAACTAATAACAATAATAATAACAGAAAACTATAATTAATATTTTATTATAATGTAATATATGAATTATAATAAAATTATAAAAATTTAATATTTTGTCATGTGACCATTTTTTTCGACTACTTGAACCAATCTGTCTGGAATTGAATTAATTAAATTCACTATAACATTTGGATTAAGCTATTCACAGAACTCATGAATAACTTCCCATAATTAATTAGAATTTTTTGGTCTAAAATTTCTTTTATATATTTCTTTTACAATTAGGCCCCAAACATTCTCTATGGGATTAATATCGGGACTGTGAGCGGGCCATGGCAAGACTTCAATATTATTACGATGAAACCATTCCCTCACAGCATTGGCGGTATGGACCGGGCAGTTATCATGCTGAAAGACGAACGAGTTATTTGGATATATTTGTCGAACAGGTGGGAGCATTAAATTTTCCAGAACAGACATATAATGTTCGGCGTTAAACCTTCCCTCCAATCGCCAGCAGACACCAAGTCCATAAGCGCTTATCCAACCCCATACATTTACTGAAAATCGCCCACGTCTGAAAGCAAGATCGCTAATGGAGCGTTCTTCGAATCGTGTATTGTCTGGTCGGTAGACATGAATTTGTCCATTATATGTTGACTGAAAAACCTTTTCATCAGTGAACACTACCGTGTTCCAAAACTGATGGTCGCGGTAGTTATAATTTAGGACGAAAAGTAAACGAGACTGTTTCCGTTCTTCTGTGAGCATCAGTTTTTTCGCAGCTACGCGTTTTTTGAAGTCAGATTCTTTTATTCTTCGGCTACCGCTAGGTTGAAACTCAGGAAATCCTGTTTCAATGACAGCATTTCTTGCAGTTTCAAAAGGATTTACCCTTAAATACACCAGAAATGCATTATCTTGTTCAAGGACGGAATTGCGTGCCGGACCAGTACCAACTTTTCTTTTCAAAGACCCCTCTTGAATCCAACGTTTCTTAATTCTTGAAATAGTGTTTTTGCTCCTTCCGATAAAATCTGCTAATGCACGTATTGACCACCCATTTTCTATTTTTGCTATTATCTGAGCTTTTTTATTTTCACTTAAATAACGAGGCATTTTGAAAATTTTTGACACTGACAGGCTTGTCAACCATACATTATTATTAAGTCAAATTCAATCAAAATCGATTTACACTATAACAATTTTAGTGTACCCATTTTCTATGAATACAATTGTACATGCATACAGTTAGAAGCTTTTTACATGAAACTTTTCTTAAATTTAAAACCTCACTGTTTTAATAGTCGATCCTGCTTTAATTACTGTGTAGTAAGAATTTTTATGTAAGATGCACCTCTATCCAATTATAAATTAAGTATTTACTAGTGTTCTTCCACAAGAGGGTTGGTATTAATATATACCAGGACTAGTTGTAATGTAAGACTTGTATTGGTTATTACTTTATTTCATTTTTATTTGCACTTCTACGCTACATGTACATCCTACTAAAAACAACGCTATCATCTTTTATTCTACTTTATATATCTCTGAACATACAATTTATGTTATTAGTTAACTTCTATAAAGTATTTTAACATAATTTGGTACAATAATGTTTAAACCGTTGTTGAATTAATTCAAATTTTTAGACAAATAGCTGTCTCGGGATAAGGAATAAGTCAGCATTTTATATTATCAGAATATCGATTATTAATTTTATTTTTAAATTAAACCAAATTGACGCTTCCGCCCATGAGTAGGTAGCCTAACCGGACTTCCCAATCGCCTTACTACCAATCGTAAGGCACACCATCTTCATCCCGTTACAGACTTCGTTTAAAGCGTGTAGGCACATGTTGTGTGTAGCATGAGGTATACTAGCATTTCAGTTGCTTAATTAGTTTTATTTGATCAACAGTTGCTCAAATATTAATTTCGAAAGCTAATAAAAAATTAGTAGTGTGCATTTTTAGCTACTGAACTGCAACTCGTCTCTTTGTATAGTTTTACATTATTATTTATTTTTATTGGGTTCGCGATGTAAATACATAGAGCTAAAAACACTTATACGTAAGTTTTTATAAGGAAGCGTAAGATACCACTTTTACAAAAGAGCTGATGAAAATTCACATCTACCTTATTCAAAGTTTAATCCTCAAGGATGGTAATAGTATATTAGGTAATAATTCACAGTTGAAACAAAATAAGCGATCAGATGTTTATTTGCGCGATTATATTCTAATGACGATAAAAGGCAAATTATCTCATGTGGTATGTATTCCATTATTGATGTTTATAAATTATTATTTTACGTCATAAATCATAATACTGTTGCTATGAACTAATGCAAACTAAAAATATCTGTTTTGTCTAGCATATAAAGTTCTTACGCCTGTATCATGTTGCATTAGCGAAAGCTGTATCGGTTGTACAACTAAGAAAGGCGGCCGGCCATAACTCAGAAACTATTTGAGATTGAGCAATGAAATAAAAAATCTTGTAATGAACGTGGCCTAGAAATGATTTTTAATTCCCAACCATTGCCGGCAAAGACTGATTTCAAATTAAAATTCCCATTTTTTGGGCAATTTTCCTTGGCAATGTAGCTAGTGATCAATGTAAAACTTTGCTTAATGAATTTTTACGATTGCTGTCGAAATAAAGTGAGGGGGAACCATATAAGGTGTTCATGGAAAAAATCGTATAGCTTCGAAACGGGTTGCTTGAATTTATCAAGAATGGTCTCGATGTTAAGGGATACTTGATATTACCAAACAAATCCATAACCACAATAATTTCTTATCTCCATCTACCAAAAAACTTGTTGAAGGAACAAAACGGTTGACCTTTCTAAAAAAATCAAATGATACCCAGATTTTTTTATTCACTGCTATTGGAAAGAAAATTAATAAGGGAGTATTAAAAAGAAAGTATGTCAATAGCTATTATAGAATGAAAGATATAGTCAAAAATGTGATAATGTAACAGGCAAACAAATCGCGACCTTTCGGAAGCGGACCCTGCTTCCGTCATAAGGGCTTAGTCCTGAGAAGGACTGTTTTCGCACTTGAGTCGAATTCGTATATTATATATAATTTTTTCCCAAGCACTTGACTACTCTCAGATTCGAACTTGATACCTTTCACTTACTAGTCTGACACCATTACCGCTGAGCCACTGAGTAATCCAATATACATTTTTAGAACTTATATAGATATATATATATATATATATATATATATATATATATATATATATATATATATATATATATATATATATATATGTTGAGATGATTCAAATTACATTCGAGTAGCTATGTAAGTCGCATAGTGAATTATTTCTTTAATTTGTACAATTTGGTACATATCATTATATAATTCTAGATAAGAATGGTTAATAAACATTGAGATGTTTGTAAATTTAAATATTTCTTAATATAATGTTAATATGAGTATAATCGACAGCACATTACATTGAAGTATAGGGTATGTTTGTTATCGTTATGATTTAATTCAAGTTTTTATTTAGTTTAGTAAGTTTATTTAAAAAATGTTCCCTGACGACATGTGACACAAGTTGTAGTTGACAAAAATAATGTTAAAAACTAGATATAGGCTGGTATCAATGTCACAATTCTAATGTACGCAGCCAAGATTCATGAAAACATTCGTGTTAGTGCGATAAACATATATCAGTGCTAAAATTACGAAAAAACAGAACAAGTACATTAGTGAGTAACTATAAAACATAAATTAAGCAGCAGATCTGGAATTATTGTGTTTAATCAACATTTAATGACCTTAAACTAGTGATTTACAACAATTCGACACTAGTCGTAGAAGAACTTATGAACCTACGAAAGTGTTAAAATAAATTAATTTGAGACATGAACATTAAGTTTAAACACTTTCACAAACAGTTATAGTGGTTAAAAGTGTGAAATTATACATTGAAAATTGTGTTAACAATATGAGGTTATGTTATTTCCTCACATAAAATTTATGTAAAAAGTATTTTATATTGAGACAATTTGTGTAAAATCAATTAGTAGAGGCAAAAATAGTAATGTAGCCTCAATTTCAAGTTACAATTCACTATATTTGTGTCCATTTTGTCAAATTTAGTTTTTAAGAATGTTGGAAAAATTAAAATAATTTTCCTTTCAAATTGGCCGTAGGCATGTAAAAGATGAATATTTAGGGGTAGTAGCATCCCATATTCATGTAGAAATCATTTCCAGGCCAGTAAAATATATAAAATTAGCGTAAAATCTATAATTAAGTGTAAAAATTAACTTAGTTATTAAGTGTAGGAATTAGTTCGTGTTTGGTTTCAAATTATAGAGAAAATTATGTAGATTATGAAAATGTTATTAGTTTTAAGAAAGGTTTACGGGGGCAAAAGTTATGGGGCTTTGAAATTATATCGTAATGTAAAAATTGCTGTAGTCAATCAGAATTTAGGAAATATTCTTGGTAACTATAGAGAACAATCGAAGATTTGGTCGTTACCCTAAATCATATAAATAGAAGTGCTTTAGGATTACAAACTCTCTTAATTTTCCTCTGCTTCAACAGCTTGCTAAAGTAAGGTGTTGCCAAATTTTTTCTTGTGAAAATATTTTTAAACAAAATAACGTCACTTCGTTAAAAACATAGTACGATTTTAGTATCGGAAGTGTTAAAGAAACAAGTGATAGTCTTTTGTCGGGAAATAATTAAATTAAGGTTAGTTTACCTTTTTAAATTTTAAAATCGGAGGTTATCGATAGTTAATGAAAATATTTCCGCAATTTCGACATTGTTTGTTTTTAAGTTTACATTGTTTACGTTGTTATGGATATTTAATTGTCTTCTCTTCGTGTTCTTATCATTATACTCCTTATTTATTGGAAGTGTGTTTAATTTATAATATCCTTCAACGATCCATGCTTTTCAAAACTTATTTTGAAATAAATATAAGAAGAAGTGATGATCCTAAAAATAAAGATTCATCAATATTATAATAACATTAGTGAAACTTACCTAAACGTATAAGCTGTTTATATAAAAGAAAATTTGGATGTTCGAGGAGCAAAATTGGAGTTCGAAGGAGCTGTTTTCTACAATCAACTTCATCAGCAGTAATCAGAAAAGGAGGACATTTTATGTGAGTACTTCATTGTTGACATTGATATTTTATTGTTATGTTCATAATTTCAATCCTTTGTAACAATCATGATGTGCAACAACATGTATGCATGTCCAAAGGGAATATTATTTGTTCTAAAAATTTAAATGGTTAATATTATAATGTTTTTAATTCAAACGTATTAATACTTACATGTATGTGGAATTTCACTTTTTATTGTAATCACAAGTCACTTGTTTGCGTATTTACAGCGCATGCCCAAGTATACTTTTTGAAGAAGTTATGTACAGGGTGTGACATATATATATATATATATATATATATATATATATATATATATATATATATATTGTAATGGCTAATATTGATTAAATAGATTAAATAATCGAATATGGGGCTATATTAATATTAATTATAATGAGGGGATAGGGATCTATTATTTAGGAAAATAAATTTAAATGTTGAGATGTAATTATATGTTTAATAGATTAACTGTGCACCGAACTAGCTCAATCTCAATTTGGGGATAGGGATCAATGTATTTAGTAGGAAAATTAAATTTATTCTGGATGTGTGTGTGTATTTATATGAATTACACTTTATAAAAATTACCACAAATGTATAAGAATGAGTCTGAATATAATTTACTTCCAACGCATGCGTTGTAACGTAATTGAGTGAAGTTAACAATGTCAAAATTGTCAAATAATAATTTGGAAATTTACTGTTTACGTCCACAATTAAATTTAGAATATGATAATAATTTAAAATTTTGTTTCCTTTACAGGTGTTTATACAAGTAATGTTTGAAATTTTACACCAATACATATACCTAATAAATGATAATTTGCAGGAAATTTTACCACAACAATGTACACAATGAATAGGGTTATAAAAAAATGTGACTCACATATACTGTTCCCAATGCAAATTGATGTCTTCGAGTTGTTCCAATTTGATGCAGGCACTTTCCATTCGATTCTAGCTGTTACCATACACCCATTTGCTGCAGACCGGTTCTCGGGTTGTCGATGACACCAACTTCCAAAAACTAACAATGTTTTCTTTCAAATCGGCAACACTCCAGTCACTTATTTTATTTTGGTAAAATTGTTATTTAAATAAATTAAAGCTTAATGATTGGTATCGTTTAAAAAAAAAATGTTTAAATGTTGTCCAAAATTTTGTTATTATATCACTTTTATTTTTAGATGCCGGATCAAATTTAAATTATTTAGAAGAAATTGTACCCAGAAATAAAACACAAATAACCAAATAAATGTGATTTTAATTTGGTAGAACGGAATCAACTCAAGTTTGATAACACGAAAACTCAACAAAATCGTAACACAAATTAACTCGTACAATATTTTCCGAAAACTAACAGGTATCGGAGACCGAACTATTTAATTCAATCGCCGGTATAAAAACAATTGCTCTCGAATATTTTCTCCGTTAATTATAACTTTTATTACGATAATTAAATTAGGTTATGAAAACTTACTTATTACACAAATGCACAACACTGCTTTAACCTTTTTTTTTCAATTTTAACAAATTCTAGAGAGCTCAGCACTTCCAGGGCAATTCCTTTTATACCTTTTTGGTTGTTATTAAAAATTCAATTTTTTTTCAGCCATTCTACCTAAGTAACTAAGGCTCTGATTGGTTGACATATTAAAATTTGGACTAAAATAGAAATTTGGCCATAACTTTCTTATACATTAACGAATTTAAAAACTAACAACAGAAATGAAAACTACATAAAATTTATATATAAATAATATTCAGACTATTTTATACAAAACAAATCTACTTTAAACACATCGTGAACCAGATTTCTATAAAACAAAGTCTCGCACATGTATCGAGCTTGAAATCACTCCTTTTTATAACTAAATTGTCATTTAAACTGTCCGATCCTTCTTTACTTCTTTCTGAACATCTCAATATATATATATATATATATATATATATATATATATATATATATATGCGAATTAAAATTTATAACTCAATTTCCTTGAACAAGTTAGATACGATAAAACATAATTGGACATTAACTCAATGTGCTTTAATCAAATTAACTATGATTATTATATTCAAAATCTTAATATAATTCAAATTAGTAATCATTTATTTTATCATGTTAAAAATAAAGTTTATTCTAAATTTTGATCCCTATCTCCTTTGATGAGTCTTTACATGCGGCTGTTTTTAAAAGTTAGTTTGGGCAACTTTAATAATTATAATATTAACAAATATAATGTAATTTAATAATAATTTAAATAAAATCTAGAGTGTGAAGAGTCTTTACATCCTATTGTTTTTAAAAGTAAATAATAAATATTAGTAATATATATATATATATATATATATATATATATATATATATATATATATATAACTTTTTCGTGGTTGCGCAGAAGTTTATTGCGCATGTTGCACCGTAACCTCTTGCGTAGGTGTGTTGAGCTTAAGCTCTTCGCGCATTATTGGAATCCTCTGAGACCAATCGTGAGCTCGAGAAATTCACCTTGTCACCCATTAGCACACTATCTGCTAGGTATCATCACAACCTTATCGGGAAAAACCAAATCTATGGTCAAGAATACGCAGCACTTCGTGGGAACCATCAAAAACTTCCAACCAAACCACGAAGAAATACTGGTAAGCTTCAACATTGTGAGTCTATTCACAAATGTGCCTATCGATAAGGCACTAACGATCATAAGGGACAAGCTGGAAAAGGATGAAACGTTAGACGAACGCATGCAACTCTCGGTAAACACAATAATGGAACTTTTGACAATATGCATTAGAACTACATATTTTCAGGTAGAAGACAAATTCTACCAACAAGAGTTTGGGATATATATATATATATATATATATATATATATATATATATATATATATATATATATATATATATATATATATATATATATATATGGAAAACTTTGAAGACCAAGCGATATCCGAATTCACAGAGAAACCAAGGATGTGGCTTAGATGCGTGGACGATACCTTCGTAGTTTGGCAACACGGCAAGCATAAGCTAGATGAATTCCTAGATCATCTAAATAGCCGCGCACCCTCCATCAAATTTACAATGGAATTGGAGTCGGAACAAAAACTGCCATTCCTGGATGTACTTGTACACAGGAATGACAACACTTTCACGACAAGTGTATACAGGAAACCTACCCACACGGGGAGGTACCAACACTACAACTCCAATCACCACAAAAACGTGAAGTTAGGCGTGGCAAAATGCTTGTACGATAGAGCAAAAACAATATGCTCAAAACAAGAGGACCTGAACAGAGAAAAAGAAAATATAGCTGGAACACTAAGAAAAATGTCTACCCCGATCTAACACCTAACCTAAACAGGGAAAGGGTAACTGAAAAAGAAGAACCTAAATATACAGCGATAATACCATATATACAAGGTACCTCAGACAAATACAAGATACGCACTGCCTTCAAATTGACCAGGACGCTCAGGGGAATACTAACCAAAACTGAACCATACGATGAGGATCAAAATTCCAAGAATTGTGTATACAACCTACCATGCAAATGCAACAGAGCATACATAGGAGAGAGCAGTACACCTCAGCGGTAAAGGTGTCAGACTAGTAAGTGAAAGGTACCAAGTTCGAATCTGAGAGAAGTCAAGTGCTTGGGAAAAAATTATATATAACATATGAATTCGACTCAAGTGCGAAAACAGTCCTTCTCAGGGCTAAGCCTGATGACGTAAGCAGAGTCCACTTCCGAGACATCGCACTCAAAAAGCATAAACTGTTAAAATAGGCCGATGAACTCCACTAATAGGAAACCACAGTTACAAAACACTTATAATACAGAATTTCTTATCATGCCTGCAAAACAAATTTAGAAATTTTCCAAATAATACTTTCAAGAAACCTACTTACTTGTGCTTTTTTTAAATACTTGGACGCTTCCATGCGATATCCCTAAATTTTGTGATATTGACCTAATATTTAAATGTGGATTAGTTTCAATATATGGGTAAAACCTCGATCTCGTCTATTATATCTAGGACGATGACTGCTACCGGTATCACGTAAACGTTGTGCTAATCGAACAAAAACTCGACGGTCGTATGTATCTCCGTCTGTTGGGATATCGCATGTGATAAATTCGTGCTGCAACAGTTGCATTTTGCATGCATTCAAAATATGCGGCAAGCATACCAAATGCTTCTTCATTGGAAATTGGAATTTTTGCTTATAATACAACAACCGAAATACACTTAACGTCACTTTGTTATCTAGTTTGTAGCTTTGACATCATCGCTATAAATCGTTCATTTTTCTTTTCATAACCTACTTATTAATTTTAAGTATATGATTTGTTTATACCTCAAATCACCTGTTATATTACCACATTTTTGGCTATATCGTTGGATCTATACTAGCTATTGGTACATTTTTTTAAATGCTCCCTTATTAATTTTCCTTGCAATAGCAGTGAAAAAACATTTGGTATCATTTGAATTTTTTAGAAAAGTCGACTGTTCTGTTCCTTCAACAGGTTATAATAAATTGTTGTGGTTTTGGATTTGTTTGGTAATACCAAGTATGCCTTTAACATTGAGACCAATCGTGACAAATTCAAACAATCCCTTTCAAAGTTCTACAATTTTTTCCAGTAACCCCGTTATATGGTTTCCCCTTCCATTATTTGGACAACAATCGTAAAAGTTCATAAAACAAAGTTTTACATATGATCACTAGTTTACAATGGACATAATTTTTTAAATACATTACTAAGAGGAATTGCCCAAAACGTGAGAATTTCAATTTGAAATCAATGAAATGCCCTCTGGTGGCAATGGTAGAAAATTAAAAATAATTTCCAGCATTTTCTCTTACTCACATTTATTTCCATGCTCAATCTCAAATAGTTAGAGTTATGGCCGGTCGCCTTTCTTAGTTGTACACCTTGTGCAGTATAAAGTTGTACAAAATAAAGGGTTAATAAGAGAAGTGTCTAATAAGGTAAATCCATTGTGTCAAAAATGTTCTTGCCTAAAATTGAGAAGTAGAATCGGATGCCGAAATTAAGAGTAATCTTACCTAAAGCAATTTAGGTATGACATTCTTGTTTCCTAATTTATTGGATGTGTTTTGGACATCTATGAGAGGTATTCCTATAAAAACCACAGTCGTGGGAGTAATCACTTCTCGTGACAAAAATTTACCTCTTCGCAAACCCTTTTAGACACGAAGGTGATACGATAGTATGTATGTAAATATTTAGTCTACTTACTGTATTTAAGTTCTAGTTTCAGTTTTAGCTTTGAATTTAACCGTTAGGTTGAATTTAGAGTTTTAACATCACCGTTGGAATTTGGTCATATGTGCAACTTCCATCCTAGTTTTTGGATTGAATAACTGAAGATGTATATGATTAGTTTGTCATATAGTTAATGCTATATACATAGATTTGGGTTATACGTTATTTGTGCCCGCTTTAAAAATAAGTTCAATACCCACAATGGTGTCTAATCGTAAGTCCTTCGAATTATGCTACCACAATGGAATGAAAGTATATTTATATTGTGTTCAAATTCCTTGTGGAATGGTAACTGTATGTTTACGAGGGAAAGTGTAAGTTGACTTTATGCTACACTACTCATGTGTTACTGATGCCAACTGGAAAGCTGTAATTAAACGACTCTTAATGGATTCACATTTTAGCAGTAAAGTTACGCGTGGAGAGGTTCGTCCTAGTTTCGATTAAGTTAACGGTGTGCAAATGCTAACAGAAGTACTACCTGCTGCGTGTAACGAATGTACAGTTGGGGGTCCACTGCATGCGAAGATGTTAGACTCCCTAACACTATTGTAGATAAGAGATAATTAAAAGAGCCACAAATTTACACGGGTGGGATAGATGTGCGTGCGTGCGTGCGTGCGTGGATACGTATTAGTATACACGATTTTTGGTTCTTATCAAATATTTTTGAAACAGCTGTATATTTCAAAGATAGAAAAGTACCAACATATAGACCTTAAACATATCGACTAGTTATTTTTTATACAATTTTTTCTAAGACTTGTAATTTAGCGGTAAATAATTTCTAATGCAAAATTTAAGAGTTAGTTCAAATTTGTTTGAGTAATGATCAACTTTATAGGAAAATGTGTAAATATATTTTTTAAGGAAAATTTACTTTTACATAACTTTCC
Organism: Vesta saturnalis; assembly: GCA_036346205.1. NCBI lineage: Eukaryota > Metazoa > Arthropoda > Insecta > Coleoptera > Lampyridae > Vesta > Vesta saturnalis. The sequence continues at coordinate 2,845,735 of JARFJB010000699.1, read as the reverse complement.
TTTATAAAGTTTCTTAATTCAGAGCCAAATAAGTCTAAAAATTTATTAAGTAAGATTGAAAACGCAAAACCTCCAAAGAACAACTTATACTTTCGTCAGCGCGTGCTTTATTTAATCTTAAACGTAATAAAAATATAATAATATTATAAACAGATAAAGGTAATGCAACTGTTATATTAAATATGAACGACTATAACATTAAAGTAAAACAAAACTGTTGGAACCAGAGACTTATCGTGAACTACTAGAAGAAGACAAAAAAGTTATATGGTCTACCAAAAATCCACAATTACTGTTCCTCTAAAGCCTATTGTTAGTTCAATTAGTTCGTCTGCATACAGTCCTTTGTGAAGGAAACTAGTAATTTACTATCTTTAAGGTTCACCGGAAACCGACTCTCACTTAAGATACCTTTATGTATTGTCAACCCACTATCCACGATAAAAAGTTGGTGTAATTAAATCTTTAGGTGATCGAGCAAAATGAATCTGTGATAAATATAAATATTTAACAAGATCACTACAAGTTAATGGATATTCATTTAAAGATATTAATAATGTTATTGCACTTGCTAAACATAACCATAAAGAAAAACTAGTGGTTAATGTTGGTACTGTTTTCCTTCCTTTTATAACTAATATTACAGTTAGAATGGAAAACATCCTAATTAGTCATGGCATTAAGACTGTTTTTAAACTTGCAAGAAAAAATAAAGAACATTTAAGGCCACCTAAAGATGTTTCAAACCCATTATCATTCTCCGGAGTGTGCAAGTTATCTTGTTCTTGTGAGAAAATATACATTGGAACCACAAAACGTAGCTTTGGTACAAGATGTAATGAACATATGAGATTTTGTAGATTAGGTCAACCAGAGAAATCTGCCGTAGGCTGAAAATGCATTAAATAATTTAAATCATGGCATTTAATTTGATGAAGTGGAAATATTGTCAAAACAAACTGATTATTATCTTCGTTTACAACGTGAAGTTATTATAATTAAAAAGAGGCGCAACAATACGTCTTAAGTCTAATTTAGCACTTGGTACGTGTTTTTACTGTATTTTTCCTAGACCTTGAAGTAAATGCTTTACCAATTATATATTAAGTTACGACAGCTATAACAATTTAACATATATAGTTGAAACTAAAATTAAAAGTAAAAATCATATTAAACGACCTATATTGTGGTTTAACTGTAAAATGACAATTACAGTTTTAACAAAAAACTATTTCTTTATTAGATTTGATTAGATCTTTAATTGATATATCAAGTTTCTATTTGTGACTACTTTTATCAATTTGAAATTAAAATGTTTCACAATTTTAAACTTACATCAGAATTTGATTAAATTTTGTGAAATTTGTTCTTTGATTATGACATTTGTCTCTGTTAGCCTTCGACCGTTAGAGGGTGTTCTGATTTGTCATCTTCAAGACAATTTAATAATATTTAATTTTATTCAGGATCTAGCTAATTATCCTTTAATGAAGTTAGATTCCATAGTTGACTTTGTACGTTTATCAAACTGTTATATTAATAGCAGGCTTATGTTTGCATTTTCATATTTCATAAATTTATTCTAACATCTTAAACAATTTAAAAAAAATTATACCACTATTGAGAACGATAACTGTAATTGTTATCGAAATGTATGTATGTGTGATTGTTGGTTTAACTGTTGTAGTGGACGGACGCGAATTTCTCGGTGGCAATAAATCACTCGATTGTGGGCTTTATTCCGTTGATAATTCGGATAACTGAGTACGAGAACATAGTTTAAAGAGAGTTAAAAGTGTTCAAATTTTTAAATTTAAAGGAAGTGTGAAGTGAAAGTGCAGGCGGTACAAATATAACGCACCTGAAACGTAGTAAGCGAGGCACGGTTAACTACGGTCAAAACTAATCGCAGCGATAGAGATTATCGGAGGCCAACAACGAAAAGATTAACTATTCAATAATAAAAATTATAAATGAGTTACAATACAAAACGAGATAGAGGGTCAAATAGTAGCGAAGAGGAAGCATTCAAAAAAAGTAAAAACGTAATTAGGTCACCAGATAACGAGGCAAGTTCGGTTAGAACTAAAAATCAAGAAATGGGAGAATTAAAGGTAATCCGAGAAATGATGAAAAAAATGATGGAGGAGATAAAGAAAAATACGGATGAAAATAGGGAAAATAGGGAGAGAGAAGATGAGAAGGAGAGAGAAAGCATGGGACATAGAGAGAAAGTAGTTAATAAGCAGAATAGATAGATTAGAAAACAAGTTAGAAAATATGGAAAAAGATAAAAAGAGATGCAATATAATAGTCAAAGGAGTAAAGTTCGACGAAGGAAATAAAGAACAAGCGGCGAAGCAATTTCTAAACGACAGGCTGGAAATAGAGGTAGAAATAAACAGCGTGATAGCATTAGGAAACAAAATTGAGCTAACAGTAAATATAGTTGAAATGTAAAACTGGGCAGGGAAACAACAAGTAATGAGCAATAAATACAAATTAAAAGGTTCAAAAATCTATATTAAAAACGACATGACCTGGAAAGAGAGGAATATACAAATGGAATTAAGAAAAATTGCGAAAGAAGAACAAAAAAAAGGGAAACAGAGTGAAAATAGGTTATAGAAAGGTCAACATCAATGAAGAGGAATAGTCTGGGATGAAAAGGAAGGAGGAGTAGTAAAACAGACAAAAAACTAGGAGAAAACAAGTACAAAGCAACAAGAAGACGAAACCAGCAAAGGATACGGACAACGAGAAAGAAATAAGGAAAAGAAAAACGCAGAAAGGAAAAGGAGTAGAGAACATAGCAACAGGTATGACCTTTAGAAGAAAGAGGAATACCTGCACGAGAATTAAATTTGGTACATGGAATCTAAGGAGCTTAAAGGGAAAGGAAGACGAAATACTGGGGAAAATGGAAAAACTGGAGCTAGACTATTTAGGAATCACAGAAACAAACAGAAAGGGAAGAGGTCTAACGAAACTACCAAAGGATTACTGGTTGTACTGGTCGGGAGTGAACGAAACAGAAAGAGGAAGAGAAGGCGTAGGACTAATAATTAAACCTGAGAAAATAGAAACGGTCACAAACGAAACTTTCGTGAACGAAAGAATACTATCAGTTGAAATAAAACTTAATAAAAAGGAGCCATACACGTTGATAGTAGCGTACGGTCCAAATGATAACACACTAAAGGAAGAGAAGGATAAATTTTTCGAGGCACTACCGACAGAATTGGATAACAGCAGAAATAAAACTATAATTATGGGAGACCTTAACGGGAGGTAGGAAATGTAAACACAGGGATAGAAAGAATTATGGGTACGCAAGGAGAACAGACAAGAAATAACAACGGGGACAGAATAATAGAACTATGCGTAGAAAACGATTTAATAATAGCAAATACGAAGTTCACCCACAGAGATATCCACAAATATACGAGAGTAGAACACTGCAAACAGGAGAAGTCAATAATAGATTACTTCCTAGTAAGACAGGAAACGTGGAGCAAGATAAAGGACGTTAAAGTAAAGCGTGGTCCGGAAATAGCCAGTGACCACTATTTAGTAAAAATGGAAATAAACGACACCGCAGAAAAACAAGAGGAAAAAAGAAGAAACGTTGTAAAAGAAAAGATTAGGAGCCACAAGCTAAGAATAGAGGAAACAACAATAATATACTAACAAAACCTAGAGAAGAACTTAAAGCAGGAGTACGAAAGAAAAAGTACGCAAGAAAATTAGAAGCATCTAAAAACGAGTATCCTTCAAGCAGCGAAAAAGAGTTGTGGAATAGCGAAAATAGGAAATGACAAGAGAAAGACAACAGCATGGTGGACAACTGAAATAAAAGAAAAAGTGAAAACAAAAAAGATTAAATGGAAAAAATATCTACAATCTAGAAAAAGAGAGGATTACGAGGCATACAAAACAGCGAGAGTAGAAGTCAAGAATATGGTAAAAAATGCAAAACAAGACTCATGGAGAGAACTTGGAATTAAAATGAATGAAAAATATGTAGAAAACCAAAAACAACCATACTAAAAAACATACAAGATAAACAGAGAAATTTACTAACTAAAGAACAAGAAAGATGGAAACAGTATTTCCAAGAACTATTAGAAGCAAGAAGAAGAAGAAGAAGAAGAAGAAGAAGAAGAAGAAGAAGAAGAAAGAGAAGAAGAAGAAGAAGAGGAATCAGATAAAATAGAAGCAGAACCAAAAAAGACAAACGAAACCGAAACAGACGCAGAGTATGAACGAAACCTAGAAAGGATAAAAATCACAAGGAAGGAACTTGATGAAGCGATAAGAAAGTTGAAATTAGGAAAAGCATCTGGCAAAGACGAGATAAGAGCAGAAATACTGAAGTACGTGGGAGAAGCAAGTAAAAACACATTTCTACAGTTCCTGAACGAAATATTAAGAACAAAGAAGATCCCTTTAGACTGGCAAACAGGAGTTATAATGCCCTTCTCAAAAAAGGTGATTGGAGAGAGTGCAAAAACTATAGGGGAATCACATTATTAAGTATTCCAGGAAAAGTGTTTACATCAATAATACGGGACTGCGTCAAGGACGTGTGCTAAGCCCACTCCTTTTCACACTAGTTCTAGACGATGCAATTCGAACAAGCGAGAGGAGGGTCAAAAAACTCAATTTAGGATACTGGAAAGGAGAACAAACGACAGTCTCCGAAATAACGTTCACCGATGACATGGCATTTATAGCAAGCTCCGAAGAAAACTTACAACACAACTTAGAAGTGTACAGGCAAGAACTACAAAAAATAAACATGATAATAAATATGGAAAAAACAAAAACAATGGTAATAAGTGCAGAAAGAAAGAATCATAGCATCAGGCTAGAAGGAATCTCATTCGAACAGGTACCCAAATTCAAATACCTAGGAGCACAAATTAGCGAGGATGGAAAACTAGACCACGAAATCAACGACAGAGTAGGATGCACTGGGAGACTATTCAACACAACAAAAAACGTATTCTTTGGAAAAAGCGAAATACCAAGAGAAGTTAAAATCACAGTGTTTAAAAAAGTAGTGGTGCCAACGTTAGTGTACGGTAGTGAATCGTGGACTGCAACAAATAAGCACAAATCCAGAATCACCAGTGCGGAAATGAGATTCCTAAGGAAAATAGAAGGGAAAACCAGGAGAATACAAATAAGAAACGAGACATTTAGAGACCGACTGAATACAAAAGCAGTGACAACAATAATTCAGGAGAGACAGCTGGGTTGGTTGGGTCATCTACTACGCATGAAGGACAACAGAACAACAAAAAAGGTATACGAAACAAGAGAACTAGGAAAGTACAGAGTAGGCAGACCAAGAAAGAAATGGATAGAGGGAGTGAAGACAGCAGCGTTGGATAGGGGTTTAAACTGGAACGAAGCCAGAAGGATGGCCCAAAATCGAAACGAATGGAGGAAACTTTGCCACAAGAAACCAACAGACGTATGAACAATCCACAGCACACGATGCGAAGAAATTAACAACAAGCCTTACACCTAACGGTAAAAAGGCATTGGATTAAGTAAGTAAGTAAGATGTATGTATGTAAAATATAAATATAAAAATGCATCATTAAAAAAAATATTTTAATTACGAAATATTACATATAAATTCTATTGCCCATTGTTCCGTCGTTTCTTTTAATACTTTTAATAAGTGGGTGGTATTATAATTATAGATTTGAAAAAAATGTTTTAATATCATTACTAGCAAAGTGATAAATATTACTATAGCAAGTTCTTGCCAGATAATTTCTGGAGTATTGGTTTTTAGATAATTTACGTTATTTCTAGTTAACATAACTGATTTTGATTCTATTTGTGTGTATATATATATATATATATATATATATATATATATATATATATATATATATATATATATACAGGATAATGATCCGAAATTTTGTGACATAATAACTGATTTAATCTCCTTGTAATTAGAACGCGTAAAAACGTGGTCACTCATAGAAGTTTAAGGTGCCTCCCGAACTTCGCGCCATACGTCACAAACTGCTGCTACTAAACTTTTACCCAGTGTTGCCAATTGGTGGATAGTTGTCCGATTTGTGGATAATTGCAAGTACCCACGGATAATTTTCTAACCCTGTCATTAAACGGATAATTTACGGATATAGACTTGACAACATTCAATTCAGTGCGGTAAGTTCTGTAATTTCCAGTCGGTCTTCCTAGACACAAACATATAGATACTTTTCTTGTATCTTATTCGTTTTTAGTTTTTTCTTTTTTGTAGGTGACGCTATGCTCGCTGTATCCGACTGTGTTCGATCGCCGACTGATTCCCGTCACATTTAGTTTTGTGGTTAGGTTAGTGTTTTTTTAGTATTCATATTTGGACTTCTTCTTAACAGTGTTTTATTATTGTAGATTATCGAATGGTATTGACAAGGCTCAGTAGTAAAGTAGTAGAGCATTTGAGGGAGAACCTTTTATGTTTAAATAAATAGTGGTCAAGGTAAATGTCATTTTATCTTTTCTTGTTCGAGAGTAAATTTTTTGTTTGCAATAAAAAATAACATTCGAATTTTATTTTAATGATAAATTCAGATTTGGTTTCAAATCATATTGGGAGATGGCGCTCAAATCGGAGGATAAAATCGGATAATTTGGCAGTCCTTGTGGATAAATTCAGTTCTCAATCTTGGTAACATTGCTTTTACCATACAAATTAGTTTCATTTTCCGGCCACATTTATATCTTGAATGTGTATGAGATTTATATTAGTGTCACCGATTATCATCAAGTTGAGTTAGATAACATACTGCCCAAATCGGCAATAACATTTTTTACATTCTTAAGTAAAAATACGGTATCAAGGAGATTACTGCTATTCGAGAAATCGATTATAACCTCATAAATTCAACTTGTGTGGTTTGCGTTTCAATAAAAGTAAACATCTACCTCCTGCTCGTTGTTGCCTAATTTTCATTTCACAATTATAATTGGGGATAGAAAAACTCTTCTCAAACACGGGTTTGGGTTAATTTCTGACAGTAAAATAATGTCAAATTCTGTTATTTTCAATATTTCTAATTCCTCAAAATGTTTTTTAAGAGATCGTATATTTAGATGAAAAATGTTCAGGCCCTTTTTTTATTTGTAATTTATAGCTGAAAACTGCCTCCATTCTGTTATACCTATCTAGGCAATTTCTAAAAGTAATTGGATTATCCAGTATTAGATTTTGTGTGTAATTCATATGTGCATGTAATTAAGTTATTAATAGTACATGTTAGGAAAGACTTGTTGGTATTAATTAAAAAATCTGTCTTCACCAATTTTATTTTTGTTGAAGGACCAGGTTACAGACAGAGACTCTTCCTTCGATAGTATAGGTTGCCAGTTAAATTGTCTTTCATTAGTTGATTAATATTGGTTTAATTAATTATTACACAAAAAAGAATCTTTTTATGTCTTTTTCATATATTTTTTTTATTCAACTTAACTTTATTTTATTAGCAACAACTTCTCTATTAGCAACAACATTCATTTTTTTCTACAGCCTTATTTCTATTTTAAAACATATTATTCTATTTTTTAACATACTCCTGAGGGCAAACAAGAAAATCTTTAGTAATTTAACATTTATTTCAGAAGTGTGTTAAAATCGCATGATGTTATATTAAACTAATTTTACAGTTGCTATTACTAAGTATACCTTTTTTGAACAGCCGATTAACAAAATGAAACATAAAAACAAATAATTAAGCAATAGTAATTTCGAACGTAATCAAACTAATCTGTATTTTCATCATTAAATGGCAATACAGCAATTTTTGTGACACTGCGTAAAAAAATACCAAGAGCAGTCTTTACTTCTACAACTCTAACCTTGTCGTCTTTTCCTGGACATACTTTAACAATTCTGGCTAATGGCCATTTTTGAGATGGTAAATTTTCATTTTTAAGCAATACAAGCATACCTTTTTTTAAATTAGAATGATTTTTGTACCACTTAAACCTGTTTTGAAGTTGATTTAAATAATCTTTGTGCCAAGCCTTCCTAAAATTTTGTTGTACTTGAGTACATATACGCCAAGATTTTAATCTATTTGAGGGTAACATGGTTATATCACTTTCTGGAATATAATTTACATTATCACCCAATAAAAAATGACCCGGAGTTAAATAACTAAGATCGTTGACATCTTGTGATAGTGGAGTAATTGGACGGGAATTTAAAATACCTTCTACTTGAATAATTATTGTATTAAATTCCTCATATGTTAATTTTTTTTCTCCAATAACACGTTTAAGGTGGTATTTAGAACTTTTTACCCCTGATTCCCATAGCCCTCCAAATACTGGAGAATAACTTGGAATAAACTTAAACTTAATACCTTCTGGAGAAAAAGTATTTTGTATTATATCGCGATTTTCCTTATGGTAGATTTCAAAATTTTTATTAAGTTCGCGGTGTGCTCCCTTGAAAGTGGACATGTTATCGCAGTATAAAACAACCGGTCTTCCTCTTCGCGAAATAAATCTTTTTAGACACGCTATAAATGTTTTAGTTGTTAAATCAGAACAAAGTTCTAAATGAACTGCTTTAGTTGTGAAGCATACAAAAAGGCAAACGTAGGCTTTTGTTTCTACGCTTTTCCTTAAATGTGAGTTTTTTTACAGAAAATGGGCCAAAAAAATCCATTCATTAACACGATCGTACGGCAACGATCCCATGAGTTGCTCAGAACATTTCGCTTTTAGTTTAAAACATGTTACGCATTTATGAATAATCTTCTTAATTTGACTAGACCCACTAATCGACGAGTAAGACCTATTTAAACTTGCAAGGACGTGTTTTTGACCTGCATGCAATAAACGTATATGTTCGTATCTAATTATTAAATCTGTAATGAGGCTATTCTTTGGTAAAATTATTGGAAATTTTTGTGAAAAACTTATTTCTTGGGCATTTTGTAATCTGCCAGTAACCCTTAAGATATTTTTGTTATCTACAAACGGATGCAGATATTTTAAATTAGAAGTTATAGGCACATTATTCTTTAAGTTTCCAATTTCTTGCTGAAATTTACTAGACTGTTCAACACGAATAATGATCATTAATGCATTTTTAAGTTCATTAGGGTCTAAAAGGTCAACATTTCTTGAGAGAGGGTTTTTGCAGTTATGCAAAAATCGAATTACAAATGCAATTATACGTTGCAATTTTAACAAATTTGAAATTTTCTTAAAAATGTTTAATGGTTCAATTTGCAGATTTATTAAAACATTAACTTTACATTCTGGTATTATTTCTGGAAAATCAATTTCTTCACTACAATGTGATTCAATATTTTTGTCCAATAAAAATTTTGGACCATTCCACCACAAATCATTTGTAACGATTAAGTGAGGTTTTATTCCTCGTGAAATCAAATCACTTGGGTTTAAATGAGTTTCAATATAATTCCATTTAAATGGTCTACTTAACTCAAGAATTTTTGAAACCCTATTAGCTACATAAGTGTTCAACTTAAATATAGACGATTTAAGCCAACATAAAACTACCTTTGAATCTGTAAATAAGAAAATATTTAAAGCATATGTTGAGAATAATGAAACAATTTTTTTCATTAGCTTTGATAGGAGCAAAGCACTGTTTAATTCAGCTCTTGGAATTGTAGGTTTTTCATTCAAAGGGGAAATTCTGGATTTTGAGCAAATTAGCTTAGTCGAAACTTTACCATCATAAGTAGTTACCTTAGAATAAATGGAGCAACCATACGCAATGTTAGAGGCATCACAAAACCCTAACAATTCTATGGATTTTGTAACGCTAAAATTAAAATCACGCTTAATCTCAATAGGTGGCATTTTATTTAGACTTTTAACAAATTCTGCCCACATTTCATTTAGCTCAGATGGCAATTTTTCGTCCCACGAAATTTTAGCTATCCAAATTTTCTGCATAATTACCTTTGCTCTAGTTATAACAGGACCCAAAAACCCCATGGGATCAAAGATTTTTGCAATAAAACTAAGAACCTTGCGTTTTGTAAAAAATTCGTTCATATTAACATTTGTAGGGCACTTTATTATGTAAGAATCCTTCAAAACATCGTAAGTTAATCCCAAGATTTTTATGTAATTTTCATTTTCACGTTGTAAATTAATTTCCTCAAAGTATCTGCTTTCGTTGGGAATATTTACTAAAAGTGAATCATGGTTTGAAATCCATTTGTGCAATTGAAAATTACCTAGTCTAAGCAATTCTATTAGTTGTGACTGAAGCAGTTTAGCTTCATCTAAATTGTTAGAACCACAAAGAATGTCATCGACATGAGAATTATTTATTATAGCATTTGAGGCTAATGGATATTGGCTTTCATATATTTTAGCTAACTCAATTAAACATCTCACTGCTATATAAGCTGATGATTTTAAACCCCAAGTAACTGTTTGAAGTTGTAAACATTGCAATTCACTATCCTTGTCCTCTCTCAAAGGATATTCTGTAAACATTTTGTTTATCATTAATAAGGATTTTTCTATACATTTGTTTAATGTCCGTTATCATTACGTACTTGTACATTCTGAACGATATTAAAATGTCAAAAGGTCTTTTTGGATAACTGGACCGTTTAGTAATACGTCATTTAAAGATCGCTTAAGATCTGTTTTAACCCACCATCAAAAACTACTCGTATTTTTGTTGTCCTTTTATCATTTTGATAACTGGATGATGAGCTAAAAATAAGCACTAGAATCCAATCTGTGTTTATATATATTGAAATCAACAAATTTTGCATCACCTGATTCTAAGTAGTCATTTATAAATTTTTGTATTCTAAAAAAGTAATTCATCTTGATGCAACCGTTTTCCAATAAAAAATCTATTGGACGCCTTTAAATATGAATTACCAAGGTGAATTTTAGTAATGTCTTGTTTTAGCGGAAGATCTACTTGAAAACGATTATTTACAAGAATTAAAGATTTATTAAATACTTCTTCACAATAATCATTTTCTGATGTTCGCTCATAAAATAATTCTGGAACCTTTTCAGTTTGCCAAAAATTACTCATTAGTTTTTCTAATTTATAGGTACTGTTACAGGAAGAAACCATTGAAGAAAATGAAAGAATTGATAAAGTTTCTTTATTGTTATTCAAATCCTGTATATTACCTATTGCTACATAACCAAACTTAGTGTTTATTAATTAACCTTCCCTATTTGGTATTTGTAGAAAACCTGATTGCAGTACAGATGCAAAAATTTCAGCACCCAACAGTATTGAAATTTTATCAGGTATGTTAAAATTTGGATCGCCTAATGGCAACTTGTCAGGCAATTTTATATCTTGCTTGTTAAAATAAAATGTCGGTAACTTATTAGTAATTGTAGGAATAATTACACAAGTAACATTAATGCTAAAATTCATAACACAAGAAAACAATTTCACTTTAACAAACGAATTGGACGTAGTTTTAATTTTACCAATTCCAACAATATTTACATCATTTTTGAAAGCATCAATATGTAACCTTTCATACAACTCTTTAGTGATAAACGATGTGTGTGACGCGGAGTCTAGTAAAGCGTTTACTATAAAAGCCATACCTTTAGAATTATAAACTTTAATTTTAACTACTGGTAATAATATGTTTTTTATTGTATTCGTTGTGTGAAGAGTTGTTTGTTCATTGAAAGATTCTTCATGTGTAGTGAATGGTGTACTTGTGTCATTATCATGTAGTAAATTGTTATGTGCTACAGAACAGTGCTTACATTTATAATTATTAGTAAATTTGCATTCATGTATGCCATGAGTTTTTAAACATAATGTACATAGTGCATTATTTTTAACAAAGTTAATTCTCTCTTTTACTTTTAATAATTTGAATCTTCTACATTGAAAAATTTGATGACCACCTTTAGAACAAAAACTACAGTTATTATTATTATTAGTAGTAATATTTGTCACGAATTTTCTTTTATTTTCATTAAAGTTACTGTCTATTGAATTTAAAATATTTGACGCTTCAAAAGCTACAGCTCTGTCCTCGATGAATTTTAAAACCTTATCCATTGAAGGTATTTCTTTAGAACATTTCTCCAACTGAAATGCTTGCCTAGTAATATTATCCAATTTCCTTAAAAATATGTGAGCTAATATGACACTCCACTCCGAAACAGGTTGGTTTAAGTTTTCAAGTGCACCGATTAATTGTTTAGCGTGTTTAATAAAATCTCTTAATTGTTGTGAACTACCTTTTGTAACTGCAGGCAAATCAATTAAGGAATAAATGTATTGAGCAGTAAGAATTGAATCGTCATCGAAACGTTCATTTAACATTCTTAAAGCTTTATCATAGCTATCATCAATTAAGGGAAGTTTATCTATTAATGTTCTTGCATCTCCTTTGAGATATTTTAATAAATAAAATAATTTTTGCACCTTTGATAACTTTATATTTTTATCAATGATTGCCGTAAATAAGGATATAAACGCTTTAAATTCTGTTACGTTATTCCCCGAAAAAGTAGGTATTTCTAAATTAGGAAGTTTGACTGAAGGATTTAAATCACAAATATTTACGTTAGAACTATTTGCTCCTTCATTTGAAATATCACCTAAGGAGGAGTTGACTTGCTTTTTGTTAAACCTATTTACAAACTCATTGATTTTTACAACAGTGTCAAATTTTTTACAAATTGTTCAAAGCTTAAAATATTATTTCTAATTATTTTTCTAGATGCTTTGAGTTTCTTTAAATCTTTCATTTTAAATTGATTAACAATACAGAAACTCAAAACAAATTTACAAGGTTACTGCTAGGTACTTATATGAAAAAATTACCACTTCGTTCCGTTTATTCTTTTGTACCTTCATATTCTTAGTTTAATGGAATAATGTCCTTTGGATTACCTCTTGATCCAATTTTTTCTTGTTTTAATTTAGTGGAATGATTTTAGATTGCTTCTTGTTAGAATTAATTTATTTGGCTTTAAAAAATTCCAAAACCATCCTCTTCAATTTATTTTCTTGTTTTATCGCTTCAGATTTAACTTATTTTAAATTATACTTTGTAAGTAATCTGGGAGCAAATAAGTAGAACCTTCGTATTTTCAGAATTTGACTTAACGTGTATTATTTGACAAATGTCAGTTACACTTATTTTGATTCTGAAAAATTAAATATTCTATTTTTCTTTGATCCGGTTCGAACGTACCAAATTTTATGTTAAGAAAGACTTGTTGGTATTAATTAAAAAATCTGTCTTCACCAATTTTATTTTTGTTGAAGGACCAGGTTACAGACAGAGACTCTTCCTTCGATAGTATAGGTCGCCAGTTAAATTGTCTTTCATTAGTTGATTAATATTGGTTTAATTAATTATTACACAAAAAAGAATCTTTTTATGTCTTTTTCATATATTTTTTTTACTCAACTTAACTTTATTTTATTAGCAACAACTTCTCTATTAGCAACAACATTCATTTTTTTCTACAGCCTTATTTCTATTTTAAAACATATTATTCTATTTTTTAACAGTACATAATAGTAATTAAGGAATAAAAATGAAAATCCCAAAATTAGAAATAAATTTGCATAGTCCATAAACAAAAAATAAACTAAAAAAATATTTATTAAGTGAATACACCAACAATAACACAAATTTTAGTGTAACGAACTCAAATAAAGTTCAAATAAACATATATGTCTGATGAGATTAAATTTACAAAAAGATTGACTTTATAATAAGAATGCACACTAATAAAACTAAAATCTGATTAATACACTTTTATAAAAATTACTCAGCAAAAAAATACATTTTGTGCCATTAAAATTCTTTAATTAGTAATTTATGCAACACACAAGCCTTATATAAAAAAAATATAATTTATACATTTGTCAATAACACTAACTGTTTGCATGTTAATAGTATTTGCGTTTTCATCTTTTTAACTAAGATTCGACCGTTTTTTATCCACACAAATTTGTGCTTCAAGGCAAATGCTTTATTACGGGTTTAACGATCAATCTGGCCGAATCAATAGTTCAATGTTCACTAAACTATAGTAACCATACACTTTTTTTCAGTTTGTGCCACCCCACAATTTACGACCTGCACTCAAAAATTTGTTATTATCGTTTTCATTACAAAGTTTCGCCAAAAACAGGCATTATTTGTTAAGGATACTCGACTTACAAATTTATACTCTCTATCGTTACGTACAATTTTGTGGTTGGCTGGAGTTTCTTCCTTGGATCTCGATATTCCCTGTATTCGTGTATTTTTGTTTCTGATGTTTTTCGAGATTACTATGCGACACGATCATTTTTCAATTGGTTCGGTCTTCGATTCAATTATTTGCTTTAAAGATGTAGTAATTTATTTTAATTTATATTTTCCCTCCAATACTTGTTTTTAAGTGCACACCCTGATCCTCAACGGTTTAACCTTGGCTTACGCATTTATCTATTAGTAGCTGTACTTCAGAATTTAGTTTCATCAAAACCTCTTTTAATAACTAATATCACTTACGACTTGTCAGCGTCACTTTAAGATATCGATTTACAATTACTTTGACATCTTCTTACCTGTCTAAAGGCGCCGGATTTCACGCAATAGGTATTTTCTGATATCGAGCATTCAAAATGATAGTAAATAATAAGATTGATAATAATAACGGTAACGATGAGATGACGATTAAGATGACGATTAAGATGACGATGACGATAACGATAACGATAACGATAACGATAACAATAACGATAACGATAACGATAACGATAACGATAACGATAACGATAACGATAACGATAACGATAACAATAATGATAACGATAACGATAACGATAACGATACCTATAACGATAACGATAACGATAACGATAACGATAACGATAACGATAACGATGCAATTGAACAGGTTTCTAGATTTTACGCGCTTCTTTGAGAGACCACTTCTTTGGCATCCTTCAGCTTATTTACACCAAAAATGTGTGTCCGTGTGTCCGTGTGTCTGTGTGTCTGTGTGTCGGTGTGTCGGTGTGTCTGTGTGTCTGTGTGTCTGTGTGTCTGTGTGTCTGTGTGTCGGTGTCTGTGTGTCTGTGTGTCCGTGTGTCTGTATGTCTGCGCCGCATGTCCCACGTTTCCCGCGTGTGCCGTGGGTCCAGTGTGTCCCTTTCATCCCGCGTGTCCTGCGTGTACCTCGCGTCCCTGGTGTCCCGTGTGCCCTCTCTGACCAGTCTATCCCATGCGTCGCGTGTGTCCCGTTGGTTCCGTGTATTCTGTGTGTCCCGCATGTCGCGTGAGTACCGCCTGCCCTGTCCAACCAGTGTGCCCCGGGCGTCCCGCGGGAAAAAGACGCCCCGTGCGTCCGATGCGCCCCGGGTGTCCCGTGTGTTCTGTATGTCGCGCCTAATCCGTATATCCCGTGCGTATCAGTGTCTCGTTTGCCCCATTAGTCCATTGTGTCTCGTGAGTACCGTGAGTCCCGTGTGTCCCATGACTACCGCGTGTCCCCTGCGCTTTCCGTCTGCCCCGCTTGTCCCATGTCCCGGTTGTCCAGTTTGTCAAGTTTGTCCCGCGTGTACCACGCGTCCTGCGCGTCCCATAGGTCTCGTGCTCCCCGTGTGTCTCGTGTAACCCATGTGTTCCGTTTGTCCTGTTTGACGAGTGTATCCCGTTTGAGTTGCGTGTCATATGTAGTCCGTGCGATTGTGCGATTGTGCGTCTGTGGGTATATGCGTCTTTGCGCATGTGCATCAGTGCGTCTAGGCGTCTATGCGTCTAAGCGCCTGTGCGAGTGTGTGTGTATGTGTGTGCGTGTGTGCGTGTGTGCGTGTGTGCGTGTGTGCGTGTGTGCGTGTCTGCCTGTGTGCGTTTGTGCGTGTGTGCGTGTGTGCGTGTGTGCGAGTGTGCGTGGTTCAAGTGTGCGTGTGTGCTTGTCTACGTGTGTGCGTGTGTACCTATGTGCATGAGCGTATGGGCATTTGCGTGTGTGCACCTGCGTGTACATTTGCGTCTGCGTGTGTCCTTGTGTGAGTATGTGCGCGTGCGTACATGCGTTTACTGAAATGAAGCGCATGAATCCCATGTGTCATAGACAATTGGTTTTGTTTTTACAATGTTGCCTATTTTCGTTGAGAACGTTTTAATGAAGATCTGGCATAATTATTTAAAACAAAAACGTTTTAGTTTTGAAGGTATTTAATTTCTTTTAATTTCTACTTGGTTGTTTGGAAGGTCGTGTCTTTTCCACATCAGATATTTTCACGATACGTCACATACTATGTATATACTACAATTATAACTTACTGTTAAAGAAATATTTTACGATATAAAGTCAACCACAAAAACACTTTGCATCAAATTAAGGACCATTCATACCAATACCTTCAGTAGATTTTGAAACAGAATTTAATAGTTTATGTCTAAATATACATATCCATTTAATTAAGGTCTTCCGTATTGGTTCAAGCGGCAATAACTAAAGCCTTGAATGGTGTTCATTATTGCCAATAATTGAGATCATGGCAACTGAGTATAACCTTAACTTAAGCCAAAGTATAACAACAATTATTAAAAGGCGCCAAATTGTAACATTAATATCGGCTCCAAGTGTATAAACACTAAAACTGGGCCAACTTATAACATTAAATAAAAAAGCGATGATGTAATATACCATTCGTAATTGATCAAATAATTTAATTAATATAAAAAATTACCTTTTAATAATCGCTACTGCCGTCGGCTCATCGGTAGATGAATATAAGGGTGGGTTCTAATTTAGAGTTTACCGCGCCAAAGTATATTATTAAATAGCTTCAAACGGAAGATTAAAATAAGGGGGAATTCTAATAAATAGTTTAATTAACCTACCTGAAATGCTAGTTGCTTCTTTTCTGCTTGATTATTTTCACTTAATTCCAAAATGTTATCAAAAATTATGAAAAAAATAATAAATTCTCGAGCGCCATGTTGTCTTTCTTTTTTTTTATATATCTATCTAGGAACAACAAAACCTAGTTATTGAATATTACAAACAATTAACACAAATGAAAATAAAATAACAAGTTATACATAAGTTTATTTAATATATGTTTGAAAAAGAAAAAAAATTCAGAAGTCATAAACTAAATTATATAAAAAAACTTTACCTTTTAACGGTTCTGTACATACACTGTGACAGATACTATGAAGCAGAATGGTTCATATGGTGAGGTCAATGTCTTGCTTAGTTATCCTTAAAATATGGAATTTCCTTGGAGTTTAATTCGCCAAATTTATTTGTAAAAGAATGTAGAACTTGCGTTGTAAAGGTAACTCAAGTAAAACTTGCCATTTACAATAATAGTACATTTAAATATTGACTTATACGTGCCATTAAAGATTATTAAGTATACAAATTAAGTGATTAAAAAGGTGCGCACTTAAAAACATAAGTTCGTAAAAAAAAGTACTTAATAAAAAAATAAAAGTGCATACTTGAAAAGTAAGTACTTAAAAAGTAAAAAGTGCCTAAAAAAAAGCAAAGGCTTTAAATATAATGAGAAAAAAATAACTTACCACCAAAATTCTGATGGCACCAAAATATAAAAAATTAAGTAAAAATCATGCTTATTGCTGTTAACAGTCAGCATTAAGTGAAGTACAAAAAAGCTTTCAGAATAACTGAAGTGTATTTCCCCTAAAAATCCACACGCTTGCGCGAATGCAAAAATATAAATCCAATTTTTTAAGAAAGGGAACTAAAACTATTTATGTAATATTACACCCAAAAGATTTGTTCTAGGAAATGCCAATTAAATTGCCATTTTCAATTCTACATATTAATAATTAAAAACTTTTCTAATAATACGCCAAATAAATGAACGATTCTTAAATTAATGAACTTTTTAATACAACCACAAAAAAAAGGTTGTTACATGAGCTCTCGGAAAGTCCGGGATTTCCATTCAGAACATGTATAAAACTTTACATTAAATAACATGCTTTTAACAAAGGTAACTTTAGTTTTTAAAATAGTATAAGGCCGAATCAGTTTTTACATTATCAGCTTTCACATAAATTCCAGTTCAAGAGTTTTATGAATGAAGAACGTACAAAACACTGGCCAAATGTTATAAAGTGAATCGATAACGATAACGATAACAATAACGATAACGATAACGATAACGATAACGATAACGATAACGATAACGATAACGATAACGATAACGATAACGATAACGATAACGATAACGATAACGATAACGATAACGATAACGATAACGATAACGATAAAGATAACGATAACGATAACGATAACGATAACGATAACGATAACGATAACCATAACAATAACCATAACGATAATTTATTTTTTCAGGAATAGATGATAATTTAATGGTAACGATAAGATGACGCTGACGATGACGATAATGATGGCTATAACGATAACTATAACTACAACGATAACTATAACTATAACGATAACGATAACGATAACGATAACGATAACGATAACGATAACGATAACGATAACGATAACGATAACGATAACGATAACGATAACGATAACGATAACGATAACGATAACGATAACGATAACGATAACGATAACGATAACGATAACGATAACGATAACAATAACGATAACGATAACCGTAACGATAATTTATTTTTTCATTAATAGATGACAATTTAATAAGTTCTTTAGTTTTCTAAAGGATCTTTTAGTAATTTACGATTAGTACGTTGTTCCAACAGTTGTTCTACTTTAATGTTATAGTCGTTCATATTTAATATAACAATTGCATTACCTTCATCTGATTGTAATATTATTACATTTTTATTACCTTTAAGATCAAATAAAGCGCGGCTCTGACGAAAGGATAAGTTGTCCGTTGGAGATTTTGCATTTTCAACTTTATGGTTTTTATCAAATATTTCTGAAACAGCTGTATATTTCAAAGATACAAAAATACTAGCATAGAGGCTTAAACATATCGACTGTTCAGATATCGAACAAATTTGAACTAACACTTAAATTATTTATTAAAATTTTTTGCTGCTAAATTACGAGTCGTATTAAAAAATTTATTTAAATTAAATCCTTGCCTTGGGAATTAATCTCTGGCTAAGGTAGATATGAATTTTCGTCAGCTGTCTTATAAATGCGATATCTCTTGATTCCTGATAAAAATATACGTTGAGCTATAAATGTTATTTTATCTCTACGTATCTACATCGTTCTTGTGAACCCAATAAAAATAAATAATAATGTAAAACTACACAAAGAAAATGTAAAGCCGTAACATCACTCGCGATTGAGCGAAAGAAAATTATTTTTAATAGACAAAAAACCTCCCACACCGGTCAGATAGATACGATAAAAAAATATAAAAATTATGACTACTAAATGGAACTATTACGCACTAACAATAAAAACCACTTGAAACTAGACGAGCTGCAATTCAGTAGCTGTAAATTCGCATTATTAATTTTTAATTAGTTTTTAAAATTAATATTTGAGCAAGTATTTATCAAACGAAACTAATTAGGCAACCAAAAATCTACTATACCTCATGCTACACACAACATGTGCCTATACGCCTTAAAGGAAATTTGTAACGAAATGAAGATGGTTTAATATGGAGTGCCTTACGTACATAACCTCATATGTAATTGGTAGAAAGGCGATTGGTAAGTCCAGCTAGGCAAAATAAAATTAATTACGGATATTCTGATAATATAAAGTGCTTGACTAATTCTTTATCGCGAGACAGCTATTCGTATAAAAATTTGAGTTAATTAAATAACGATTTAAACATTACTTTACCAAAATTATATCATATACTTTATAGAAGTTAACTTTAAAATTTTACCCGATTAATTAATTTTGACAATTATTGAAGGATCTAACGCTGTCCATTTACAAGCGTTTGTAAGGTTTTTTTACACAAATTGCTGGAAGTTTATTTAAAACCGTGCAATGGATTACAGTATCTCAATTTGCGATTTTCTTATGGTAACAATATTTTTTAATTAAACAAAACATAAACTAATATCAGAAATTAAAAATTATTATTAATTTTATTAAATACATAAATAAAAAGTTTACCTCGTTCATAACAAAAACTTATAATAATATCAGAAATTGTATGTGCAGAGACGTATAAAGTATAATAAAAAATGATAGCGTTACTTTTAGTAGGAGGTTCAGGAAAACGTAGAGATAGAAACAAAATAATGACCCATATAAATCTTAAATTACAACTAATCCAGATATATATATATATATATATATATATATATATATATATATATATATATATATATATATATATATAAATAAAACCCCTTTGTGCAAGAACAATACTAAGCATTTAATCTATAATTGGATAGGGGTGTATCGTTAGATAAAAATTCTCACTACACAGTAATTGAAGCATGGTCGACTATTAAAATAGTGAGGTTTTAAGTTTAAGAAAAGTTTCGTTTAAAAAGCTTCTAACTGTATGCATGTACGTGGGGAAAAATATTAATAAAAGAATAAGACGAACCTATTGGAATTAAAAAGTATTCATTTTTAAATTAAGAGCTGTAAAAGATCTTGACGTTAGAGTTTAAACTGTTCTTAGTTTTTGGGAATTATATATCAGTTCTTACAATAGGAATTGCAAGTTGACACAATTTTGGATTAGTCAGTAATAAGTGATGTACAGGATGTCCAACTAAGAATGCGAGGTACTGTATCTAGGAAACTATCCATCGTCGAGGCTTGCGCAAAAAAAGTTATTAGTAAAACGGCCAATACAAAAACCTGGAAAATATTTTACGGTTTCTGAAATGGCCGCTAGGTGTAACTGCAATCTTGAATCTTAGAAAGTGATGTTTCTGTCAATTCTGCTATATTAACCTAATAAAAAATCTTTCAAGTCGAGGATAATCTGAACTTTTGTGGTGGGGTATTCAAAGGTTTCCTTAAATAACCCCCATACCTTCGAAACGGCTAATCCGATTTTAACAAACTTGGGCTCGTTGAAATGAGCTATTTAAAAATTTTATAATAAACAGAAAAATTCTATTTTATTGCAAGTTATTTTAGTGTTCATGTCTTCTGTAAATTTGCATAAATTATTCTGAATATTGATTTAATCCCTCACCTTGCTTGTGTCAGATAAGTATTCAGGCAAAACTTTGAAAAACTTTCACTCCGCTACAACAGGGACCGCTGCGATCGATTTGTGTTTCGTCAAACTATCTAGAGGGGCCTTAATATAGTTTTTAAATGAAAAACATCCGTGAGACTAATAATTACCCTGACATTGAGATAAAATAATTGAACTTGGAGAAATTGTTTTATTATCATATTTGCTTTAATATAAAAAGTAAACATACTTAAACAAAAATTATCGGTTAAAACAATATACCTTGCATTTATAGTATCTATGCGTACCTAATAAAGTACCTAAAATGTAAATTTAAAACTAAACCCTTCCAAATACTTTCCAAAATAAATAATTCCCTTGTGAGTGTATAAACTCCTATACTCCAGATATAAAAAATTGCTTTGAAACTTCTAATAAATTAATTGAGATGCTATTGAAATATGGTTTTGGCCTAAATATCTATAGGTAAATATTTTCGGTTTCGACATATATTTTTGCCTTGATTTATACAATTATTTTAGTACCTACGTGATTTTAAACATGTTCTTGTTCTATCAAAAATAAGTATCAGGTGCAAAATTATTTGATTGAGTTATGTTTTTATTTGGTTGGCTAACATCTCAGAATTCTCAATCAACTGTGTTAATCAGGTATAGTTATTATACTTGTATTAAGAACCTATTTGTAATTGATTGTTATATACAACATGAGCAAAGAGAAATTTTGATGATAAAAATTATATTAATTAATAGACTACAATCGACTGCGTAATGGAGGATTTAAACTGTAGAGTACAGATAAACAGTGATTGTGTTAGAGACATATATAGGAACAAGTTAGGCAAACATTACAAGTGATATAAACGTTTAAAACGCAAAGTTAAATTAAATTATATAAAGTTAGGTTAAGTACAAAATTTAAGAATTTTACAAATTTATAGCTTATTTAGGATAAGATAAGTTCAAAAGCATATAATAATAGGTTTCCTTATTTTACAAAGAAATTAACATTAAATATGTAATTTAAACATAAATTTAGAAAAGTTAGATTAAGTACCTAAAATGAAGGTATTAAAGTAGAAATTTTGCTAAAACTATGTAAAATGTTTTGAAATAAGTGTATTCTTACACAGTTTTTATGAAGAAGCTGAATATGTCATCAGTTTAGCTGTAAAATATAAAATTTGTTAGATATTAGTAATTTTAGGTATAAAATTTTCAAAAGCTAAATTGATGAAGCAAATTATAGCATGTGAGGTGTCCATTTATGCAGAATTTTGCCCTGAGCTCAAAAATTTATTTAAAAGCAAATCCGAATTAAATTAAAAAGTTATGGCATAATTTATCTTTTAGTTAAATTAATTTTTTGTTTAGACCAATCGAATGCAAGGATCTTTTGCATGTAATGTTAAACAAAAAATTAAAAGCTTTGGTATCCGTCAGAAATTATAAAAGGAATTAATTGCTCCTGATTTCTTAGCCCTTTTTCTTTTTTTTTATTCTTTTAATCCTTTTGTGGCTAACAAGTCATAGTGCTCATAGTGCATT
The DNA here is from genome assembly GCA_036346205.1 of Vesta saturnalis. NCBI lineage: Eukaryota > Metazoa > Arthropoda > Insecta > Coleoptera > Lampyridae > Vesta > Vesta saturnalis. The sequence goes on along the minus strand of JARFJB010000699.1, from coordinate 2,823,016 downwards.
TTTAACATATAAGTTAAAATTTTCGTAAATATTATCGGAAGTGAACTGCGATTAACGTAGAGTCTGAGAAACAATCGATATAACAAATAACAATTTTTAAAGCTAAGGCTACCGGTTATAATGTTCGACACTATTGTTTTGTTTCATTTCGAAATCTTGTTCAACATCGGTTAATAAAATAATAATAATAATAATACAAGATTAATCCGGAAAATTAGTGAATATTTAAATAAATAGTTAAATAAATATTCAATTAAAATAAAAGTGCGATTATAAAAGCAAATGAGCATCTTACCCAAGTGCAACGTATTCATCACAAAGAAGATTTATCACAAGTTAGTGACGCTGGATGAATTTATGGAAATTAAGCAGTACCATTTTCAACAGGAAGGCAGTTACATCGTTAGATGGAATGAAGTTTACACCCAATGTTAATATGGAACAAGTGTAAGGTGACCATTTAATGGAAAATTCAACAACACATGTTAGTTTATGTTATTATCCGGACTAACAAATTGCATTGATTATTCTTTTGATGTCCTGTATTTATGTTTTTTTAATCTGTGTATAATTGTTGTGCGACGACGTGTATCAATATCTGGAAAGGTAATGAACAAGTGTAATCATAAATATAATAATTCTAATTTAAAGAAAATCTAAATTGTACTTACTAAGTAAAGAGTGTTGTTGTAATTTTGACAAGTTGCACATATTTTAATTTAGCAAGGATGCAACGCATGCGTACATTTTGCAAATTTCATAGAAGTCTGTTACATGTTAAAGCAAATAATTGCAAAGAACTATTAAATTTTACACATGAACATTTCGTTGTGTGAAAATAATTTTATGATTTCACGTTAATATTTCAATTTATAATTAACAGGTTAAATGTATTATTTTATTTGGCAACAAAATTCAATTGAACTCTATCCCCAAGTATATACTTATTAAATTAAATAAATAATTATCAAGTCAATTATACATAGCTATATATATATATATATATATATATATATATATATATATATATATATATATATATATATTTTCACTGGCGTATATTATTAATAATAATAAGTATATTGGTTTAAACGTCAAATAAAAAGATTAATTATAGTATAAAATTAAAATTATTATTAATTTTATTAAATACATAAATAAAAGTTTACCTTGAGCAAAATTTGTACCTACGACCTGTACTTTGCTAGAGTATATAATTGTATTAATATAAAATTGCCTATATTTCAATTTCGGGTGAAACCATCTTCAGGGCAGATATATATATATATATATATATATATATATATATATATATATATATATATATATATATATATATAACGGTAATGTGCATCCACTATAGAAAACAACACACATTATAAGTGCCTTTGTAATTATAAGTCAAGCTCGGTGTGGTAGCGAAAAGAAATTGCCAGTGATCTAAATAATCTTTCTGTATTTTCATCCATTCATCTCTTGTAGATGGCACCTGAAAGAAATAAAGAAACTTATTATTTTTTGTTGCAGACAAAGGAAAGCGAAGATTCAGCGGTGAACACAAACAGTGACGCGTCGTCCTCATATTTTGATGAATTGGTATAAGGGTCTCACATAGGGATGCACGAAATAAAAGTTCGGATCGTGCTCGAAGAATGGACCCACCTGTTTTATAAGCAGTCGGTAGATTAGAATCTTTGGTTCAAAATATACATCAAGATGAATTTAATACATTCGGGCAACATGTGGCAAATCAATTACGTAGTTTATCATTAGCGAATGCTGCTATTTGTCAAGATTTTATAAATAATTTGTAATATTTTAAATCTACACGTTTACTTTCTACGCTATCATATACTTTCTGGGTTGCCTCATAATTTTTGGATACTTTAATTACTCTAATCCTAATTCAATTACCTATTGTGTGTTAAAATGGTAATTATTAAACTGCTAGTTTTTTATTATGAAGATACACCTCGGTGCATATATATATATATATATATATATATATATATATATATATATATATATATATATATATATATATATACACATTTATTTAATTTCTACAAAACTATATTGTTTATAAAAATAATTTTATGTTGGCACAATTAAATGTTTACTTTCATATCTTCTTTTGTACTCATAGATGGCTTTGTGATTTCTGATATTTTCAAAATGTTCCTTGCTATTTCTTCCCACACTTTACTTATCTATTATCATTAAATGATACAGACATTTTCCCCTAATCAGTTAATTATTACTGGATCAGTACAACATCCTTTCTTTATTAATTAGAATATTACCTTTTTTGGAATCTTATTTTAATAATATTCTATTATTTAATGGAATATAATTCCGGATTTTAAAGGCACCTACACGTTCAGGTCGCCTACCAGCTACGTGAGTTAAACATTACAATCAAGCTCCCTACTTATTTAGTAAATTTACCTTTATTAGACCTATTTTGTTTACCTCTTTTCTTAGGGCCATTTCCCTACTTGTGATCGGCCATATATGGTCTGATCCCGGCAGATATTAGAGGGCTTTCACTAATTTAAACCTAAGAGCACATACAGTGTTTTGTTAGACCAGGAAGCTCACAACTATACCTGCAACTCGGCGATAACAGGAACCATTCTGAGAGTATTCCAAACTTAGTCACTTCAAACAATTTTATTTAAGTGCTACCACACCGTCAAGATAACCACTTGGTTATCTTTCCTGAAACCGACAAAGTTGTAACCATCGACTACTACCAAGAACTACAGGCCAAACCTTAGGTATTGTGTTTAATATTGATTCTGTACTTGTTGCTTCAACTTCTTTGTATTGAATCATGGGCGTAGCCATAAGGCAGGAGGGCAACTGCCCCCTGGAAGACAAAATAAATTAAATAATTTTTAAATTTTAATAAACAAAAATTAAATCTAAAATGTACATATTTTTCTGTTCTGCATATTTTTTTATCTGTTATTAGTTTAATTTAAGTATAATTAAACTCTCAAAGTTTTGTTTTCATTTGCCTTTTCTTTTTCCTAAAATTTTACATTTTGAACGACCATGGACCATGGTTTGCCCCCCTGTTATAAATCCTGGCTTCGCCCTTGTATTGAATGTCAATGAAGATTTGACCATAAGCATGTTTTTAGGTTAAGTTATATACTTCTGTCATAGAGTAAGGACGAGAGGACGTACCATAGTAGTTTATAGGCGCGCACATTGGAAACGCAGACTGAAGGGGAGCGCGAGAATTTATGCAACCAGTAAAACGCGTTGACCAAAACATTAAATTACCATATGCTCTAATGTGATTTAATATCGCGTCTATTCTTTCAATTTTCTACATTAACTGATAAGATAGGTTTACCACATTTTACAAGTATAATTTCTTTACTTATAGAATTAGGACTAGAGATATTTTCGTAATAATTGAAACAAATTAAACTCATCAAATATGCTATTATAGAAAATCAAAATCATAAATTTTTAGTAACATTTTTGAACCTATAAATAAATAAATAAATAAATAAATAATATATATATATATATATATATATATATATATATATATATATATATATATATATATATATATATATATATATATAATATATATATATATATATATATATATATATATATATATATATATATATATATATTAAATACATAATTTTGCAACAATTTTACACACATAATGAATTCATGTTTTAATATAAATTTCACATATTGATGAACTAATTGTATTAGATAAATGAGTATGATATGCGACAAACTTAATGATTTTAGTACGACAGGTAATAAATATTTTTGGGGATATACAATTAAATGATGAATTATTAATACAACTAATGTGAATTAGAAGTAATGGAAATAATTCAACCAAATTTATTTAAATACCGAGTAAAATATTTGATTTAATTTCTTTTAATTTTATGCTGAAATATTATATTAATTTAATTTTTAATGGTAAGTTGAAGCCTAGAACACATTTCTCTACGCTAACCGGTATTTATTATAATTAATCAGATAAAATAAACCAATACTATACTATATGAAAATGTAAACTTTCACCATTAACACTCATAATAAAATACTTATCTTTTGGGGTTATTAATGGTGTACTTTAAATTATACAATCTAAACGTTTCGATAACACTTACAGTTATCTTCGTCAGTAGTAATGTTTGTTAAAATTGTTAAAGATGTAGTAAACAATTTTGTCAAATTTGAAAATTTCAAATATAAACATAAGCCTGCTATTAGTATAACAGTTTGTGAAACATAAAGCCAACTATAAAAATTTTTTTAGTAAAGAATAACTAGGTCATAAAATTAAATATTATTAAACTGCCTCAAAGATGACAAACCAGAACACTCTCTACGACGAAAGCTAACAATGAAATTTGCCAGCCAAAACACATTTAACAAAATTTAATCGAGTTATGATGTAAGTGTAAAGTTGTGAAAAACTTCAATTTTAAAATGATAGAAGCATTCACAAATCCAAACATTACATCAAATAAAATAACCAGTTAAATCTAACAAAGAGATATCTTTATCAATAATTGGAAGTGTTATTAACAATGAAAAGCATAATGCAGAACGTTCTTTGTAATTTTAATTTCAATTTAATTTCAACTATTTATGTTAAATTATAGTGCTGTGGAAATTTAACATATAATGGTAAAGCATTTGCTTCAAGGTCTAGGAAAACACAGCAAAAACCTAGACATACCAAAAGTTGAAAACAAATTAAAATTAAGGCGTATCATTATGCTTCTTTTTAATTATAAGATGCCAAAACCTATTTAAACGGAGATTTTCTTCTTGTCTATTAAAATTATTCGGTGTTTATATATTTCAATAGCTTCACGTTGCAAACGAACATAATAATGGGTTTGTCTTGACAACATTTTCATATTGTCAAATTGAATGTCATGATTTAGATTATTCAGGGCATGGTCAGCCACAGCAGACCTCTCTGGTTGACCCAATCTACAAAATCTCATATGTTCTTTGTCAAGACAAACCCATTATTATGTTCGTTTGCAACGTGAAGCTATTGAAATATATAAACACCCGAATAATTTTAATAGACAAGAAGAAAATCTCCGTTTAAATAGGTTTGGCATCTTATAATTAAAAAGCATAATGATACGTCTTAATTTTGATTTTAATTTTAACTTTTGGTATGTCTAGGTTTTGCTGTGTTTTTCCTAGACCTTGAAGCAAATGTTTACAATTATATGTTAAATTACCACAGCACTATAATTTAACATAAGTAGTTGAAATTAAATTAAAATTGAAAATTACAAAGAACGTTCTGCATTGTGCTTTCATTGTTAATAACACTTCCAATTATTGATTTAACTGGTTATTTTATTTGATATAATGTTTGAATTTGTGAATGCTTCATCATTTTAAAATTGAAGTTTTTACAACTTTACACTTACATCATAACTCGATTAAATTTTGTTAAAGTGTTTTTGGCTGACAAATTTCATTGTTAGCTTTCGTCGTAGAGATGTTCTGTTTGTCATCTTGAGGCAGTTAATGAAATTTAATTTTATGACCTAGTTATTCTTTACTAAAAATTTTATAGTTGGCTTTATGTTTCAAACTTTATATTAATAGCAGGCTTATGTTTATGTTTTAATTTTCAAATTTGACAAAATTTCATTTAACATACATTACTACGAAACTTATCAACTTTAGATTTAATAAATACCTTAAACAAAACAATATACTGGACTTACGTATGGAGCAAAATGTTTTCCGCTTCCGTGCTTCGTTGACCTAAACTTTTTGTGCGGATCGATTAGCATACGCCACAACACAACATGTAACCATTTTCAATCGCTTCCGATCACTTTTATGAGTAAGTTAAAAATGAGTTTATAAATACATACGGGCTCTTTGCTAATTTCAAAGGTTATGGTCAACACGTAACAAGTTGCCTACCCATCAATTTCCCTTTTAGTTTCCAGTTAAAGTTGCTTATGTTACCACTCGTCTTACTCTATGATTTCTGTAAAGTTTAAAATATTGTGTCTCTAGTACCGCTATTAATGTTATTTTTTGTTTTTATCATTGCTAGTGTATATATTTATATTAATTAGGGATCTCCAAGGCATAATCAATTTTTCTACATATATTTCTATTATTTATTACATTTGGGTTACGGCACAGTAAGATCTTACAAGCGTACCCCTAAAGTCCTAAAATCTAATTTATGTACATATATTTAAATAATTTTGTGGTTTTGTGTACTTTTTTTTCAGCTATTGCGGTTTTCATACCTAAATATAAGTTTTAATTTATGTTAATAGATTTTCCCATTTGTTCTTTTCGTGCTACAATTCATTTATTGGGCGATATAAATTTGATCCGTTATTTAGATATTTATGAAAGTTCTTTGTTTTGGTACAGACGTTATTAAAACCTCAATTTTAAGTTTTTCGGGCTTTGGAAATAAAACTTATGATGTCCAATTAAAATGAATATATTTGGAATACTGCTGTTTTATTCTTCCTTTCTTGAATTATGTAAGCTGAAGGTAAGTTCCCCACACCCAGGTGCTCTCGTCAGCTTCCGAGCAGCCGGCATCCTTTTCCTCAACAACTTGCCCCGATACCTTGAGTAACGTTGTAAATTATTTGTCACAACAACCTACACTCAAAAACCTAAATGCACAACAACCTTCTTGGCTATACCATTGATTATACACATGTGTATAATCAATGGCTATATGAAGAAGACTATTTTGCCGGCAGTTTACCAACAGCGCTTCACGCATATTGGTATCACTTTTGAATAAGCGGAGTAACCTTCTGTAGTAAAGAATCGAACTGTTCAGTAGTGATTTTTATCGTTTTCTAAAATAATCAAGACCCTGTGAACTCAATTCGACCAGTAAAGTATTCGAAGCACCCAATACTCTATATCGAGAAATCCATCCACGTATCCAAAATTGGCGTTTCCTTCTTTCCTGCTTCTGTCTTTGTTCCTCAAGCAGCTCTTGAATAATTGAACTACTAACTATTTCGATGCGGGCACGTGAAGCACCCGCTCTGCTCAACATTTTCTTCGAAAATGAACTAGTCGCATTCGATTTTTATCGGCCGATGTAAATGAGGTGGGGATTCGATTTTTACAAGCAATGCGACTGGTGACTTGCCGCGGGGCGAAAATCGACCCGCGTAATCCCTCATAAGTCAGGAATACATACAAATGACGATTAACCAAGTTTACCATTGTATATGCACTAACATAATCGCGAACTGACAGAAGATGGCTGCCACCATAGATAACAACGTCTTATTCTGACGATTTTTTACTGATTATTATTGCAGTGTTTTTTCGAAGGTTATTATTTGTTGTTTATAGTGATATTAAGTATAACTTTTTTATAATGGAGAGGCAGTGCGTGATATGTCGAAAAATGGACTATTTAAGTCGTAACCTCACATTCATCGGAAAGTAAACAAACCATAGACGTAACATTAATTATTTGCAAAGGCCCCTACTAAGTAAAAATTAGAAAATTCATATTTTGTCTGCTTATTAGCCTGGCACGCTAATACTGTTTCAGATTTTACTACAACTTTTTAATTAAAGTATACATGATATAAGCGTTGTTTTTAATTGTTTATTTCTGGTTACGTTGAGGTTATTAATAACCATAATCCCTCCAGAAATGTACGCCTACGTCGCTGCCAGAAAGCTATGTTATACAGGAGCAAAATAATTCCTTATAAAATTATACGAAATACTGGGTTTATTCTTGGTTAATCGTCATTGATACATACTGATCTCTCAAAAATAAAAAGCTGGACTAACTTAAACATTCACCAAATACTCCTCACATCTGGTGCTTTAGTCACCGCAACACTCACCTGCAAATTGACCTAAAGTCAGTATTAAAATTCCGTCACTGATTGCTAATTTGCAAATTAAAATCACTTTCGCTCTTTAACTCTCCTTAATAAAATGTTAAGCTTCATTAAAGAAAATTAGTCATGAACGTTTATCTTAACATTAATAATCTCAAAATGTTACTCAAAGTTAATAGTTACTCTCTATATTTTAATTCAAAATGATCAGCAAATATTACGCCATTTAGATGTGTGAACTTCAAAATTCAACTATATAGTCATCCGCACTACATTCATTAGATGAACTTTCATAAAAGATACTGTAAAATGCTCTGAAATCGTTGCTCCTTAATAAGCTATACACCAAAAAGGAAAGCACACAAAAAATCAAAGTAAATCCAGATGTTTTACTATTAATCATCCTAAGTACGCAAATATTTGTTACTGCATTAAAAATAAGATCAGGAATAACACACACACACACACACGCGCACACGCACACACAGATATATATATATATATATATATATATATATATATATATATATATATATATATATATATATATAGTGATGTTTATTATTTAAATATTTAATTTGGTTTGAGGGAAACAAAATATTTTTAGTTGGATTTTAAATTTAAATGTGTAAAATTATATGATTAATGATTAAATGTGCACCGAACTAGCTCAATCTCAATTTGGGGATAGGGATCATGTATTTAGTGGGAAATTAAATTTATTCTGGAGGTAATTATATGAATTACACTTTATAAAAATTATCACAAATGTATAAGAATGAGTCTGAATATAATTTACTTCCAACGCATGCGTTGTAACGTTATTGAATGAAGTTAACAATGTCAAAATTGTCAAATAATGATTTGGAAATTTACTGTTTACGTCCACAATTAAATTTAGAATATGAAAATAATTTAAAATTTTGTTTCCTTTACAGGTGTATATACAAGTATTGTTTGAAATTCTACACCAATACATATACCTAATAAATAATAATTTGCAGGAAATTTAACACAACAATGTACACAATAAATAGGGTTATATAAAAAAAATGTGACTCACATATACTGTTCCCAATGCAAATTGATGTCTTCAAGTTGTTCCAATTTGATGCAGGCACTTTCCACTTGATTCTAGCTGTTACCATACACCCATATGCTGCTGACCGGTACTCGGGTTGTCGATAACACCGACTTCCAAAAACTAATAATGTTTTCTTCCAATTCGGCAACACTCCAGTCACTAATTTTATCTTGGTAAATTTTTTTATTTAAATAAATTAAAGCTTATTGATTGGTATCGTTTATAAAGTGTTTAAGTGTTGTCCAAAATTTGTTATTATATCACTTTTATTTTTAGATGCCGGATCAAATATAAATTATTTAAAAGGGATTTGTACCAAGAAATAAAACACAATAACCAAATAAATGTGATTTTAATTTGGTAGAATGGAATCAAATCACGTTTGATTAAACGAAAACTTTTAACAAAATCGTAACACAAATTAAATCGTAAAAATATTTTCCGAAAACTAACAGGTATCGGAGACCGAATTATATAATTTAATCGCCGGTATAAAAACAATTGCTCTCGAATATTTTCTTCGTTAATTATAACTTTCTTTCCGATAATTAAATTAGGTTATGAAAACTTACTTCTTACACAAATACACAACACTGCTTTAACCTTTTTTTTTTTAAATTGAACAAATTCTAGAGAGCTCAGCTCTTCCAGGGCAATTCCTTCTATACCTTTTTGGTTGTTACTAAAAATTCAATTTTTTTTCAGCAATTCTACCTATGTAACTAAGGCTCTGATTGGTTGAAACATTTTAAAATTTTGACTAAAATAGAAATTTGGCCATAACTTTCTTATATACTAACGGATTTAAAAACTAACGACAGAAATGAAAACTACATAACATTTCGAACAAAAAGACACCTAACAAGATATGGTTCCTAAAAATAATATGCGAAATCACTTAATCTAACTTGAATTTGCTTATAACTACCTAAACTTACAAGCTACACTTAATCTAATTACATAAACGGAATCCTGGGAAAATTTTACATAAGAACACACACTTTTAGAGTTAGAAATCTCGAATTTAAAGAAATTTTAAGTTTATGTAAAAATATTCTAAATTCACCTCATATTTGACGAAATTTTGCGGTGAAATGCATTGTATCCTTTTAAAAACTGTGAGATACTGAGAAAGAACTCCTATTAATTACTTTAAGAATATAATTAAAGCCTAATAATATAAAAAAACTATAAATTTATGCAAAAAACCTAGAAATTATAACATAACCAAACTTAAATCTAAAATTGCAAATAACTTATATATAAAATTGTTTTTATCACTCAAAATGTTATGTTAGAGGTTTGTAATACTTGTTTTTATTATATTCACTGTTCATTTCAAATGCATTGTGTCATATAGTGTTGCATTAAAAAAGTCCCTTCGTCTAACACACTTACTGGAATTTTCATTATAAAAATTTATATAACTATGAATGTAAACTGTTCTATACATTGTTCTTGCTGTTAAACTTATATCACAATGTTTGTAACAGAGTTGCATCCAGAAATATGTGAGAAAAATGTCTAATATGCCCATATTATAACCCTTTTATGAAATTTTCACATTTCCTGCATTCTAAAACTATTTACACAATATCCCTAATATAATCCTAACTATACAATTTATGTTTAAACACCTGTAAAATGTTCACTTGCCAAAATACCCTCGAAAAATTGACTTTTATTGAAATAAAGGAAATACTAAATTGACTTTACGAAAATAAGTGTATTTAACCTTCTTGACATTTTTGTTGGTAGCACAATGCTTTTTATGATGAAATCAAACTGTATAAATAATATTCAGACTATTTTATACAAAACAAATTTACTTTAAACACATCGTGAACCAGATTTCTATCAAACAAAGTCTCGCACATGTATCGAGCTTGAAATCACCCCTTTTATAACTAAATTATCATTTAAACTGTCCGATCCTTCTTTTACTTCTTTCTGAACATCTCAATATATATATATATATATATATATATATATATATAGGATGCCTCATTAGTGCGGAAACGTCCCATATCTCCGTTGGTAGACTAGATATCAAAAAATTGTTTACAGCAAAATTGTAGCCAGGGTGCTTTGTAACATCGTGGTCAACCAAAGTTGTTTTTTTAAATAATTATTATATTATTATGAAATAAAAGGTTTTAATATGTTATACTGGGTATTTTAAAAGTTGACTAATTCTAGATAAAAAAACCTTATTATTCCAACGCCCTGTACAGTCCAAGATAATTAATACAAAAAATTACTTTTAGCATTCAGGATTTCTTATTATGATATACATTCATACCAAAAATTATTTTTGTAAACAGTGAGTCAGAACACGCTTATAACATTTTCTTCATTATTTTAAATGGACCACTTTATATTTTATATGGTGTTTGAATAAACATTTATTAACTGATTCATTTTTGTGAACCATTGCCTATAACTACCGCTTTCCGTTTTTTAGATATTTCTAATTAAATAATGTAATACTCATGTTTCATTAGTGTTTAATGGGATCAAGTAGCCTTTGCGATCATTAGCTTGTTTTATACTAAAATATAAATCATGAGTACTAATGATCTGTATATTGTGAAGTTTCAAATTTGGTCAAAAAATCGTATGATGGAGAATAAACAATTATCTTTAGCCATAACCATGCAAAGAACTAAGTTTGAGTATTACTAATGATTTCAATTTTTGGATCTAGTTATCCATGAAAAAATAAATAAATTTTTCTTAATTTGACATTTGTTAGTGACAATTATAGAAGTTGTTTGCATTTGAAACTGTGTTTAGTATTGTTGTAAAAATCAACTCTAAAATGAATTTTGATAAAAATGAATCAGTAGATATGCTATCAACAATTTTTAGTAGTGACGAGAATTGTCCCTTGGCAGCTAGAATTTATAGAGAAAAATTTCCGGAGCGCAGGCAACCTCAACGATAAACATTGGAAAATTTGTTGGAAATATCTAAACGTACAGGTAGTATAGCGTATGCAAAACATGAAAGAGAAAAACGAACCTTAAATGAACAAAATGAATTTAATGTACTATTAAGTGCTACAGAAGATCCACACATTAGTACACGTGCAGTGTCTAGCAGGGTCCGCTCTAGCCTTCATGTCACCCCGGACAAACAGACAATTTGCCGCCAGTTTTTTTTAAATAAAATAAAAATTATGTTAAAATCATTTATTTAAACAAATATATGTAATACATTACATAATAAACATTTAAAAAGGGCAAAACTTAAACGTACTGGTACATATAAGGTGCATTTTTATTGCTATACTTATATTCTATTAAGAAAGTACAAAACATATTGCATAACCAAACAAAGAAATTTTAGATTTTTATTACATCTTTTAAGTTAACTTGATCAGCAATTTCATGCTCAATCGCTAAAATGGCCAACCCATTAAGACGATTTTGCGTTGTAGTTGAACGTAAAAAATTCTTAATCAATTTTAATTTGGCAAAACTTCTTTCTCCACTTGCAACAGTTATTGGTATACACAGCAATACTCTTAAGGAAACACTTAGGTTTGGGGTACAATTTAACATTGTTATTAATTTTAGAACAGTGCTTGGGCTTTCTTTTTTGCCCATAAGCCCAGATACTGCACAAATTTCTTCTGCTAATTCTACCCCATTAATATCAACAGAATCACCGTGAGTTAAAATACTTTCTAGATCGTTGCAATGTTTTAAAAGATTTTCTTTAGACATGCCCTTTAAATCATACATATATATATATATATATATATATATATATATATATATATATTATATAAAATTGAAAATAATTACTATGGTGACTAAGTTGTTTAAATCTAGTATCTATTTCATTTAGTGCCTGGTCAATTGTAAAATAAAAAAAATTTACCTTATAATTTTCTTTAGGATTCTCGATCGGTTCATCTCGAGCTTCGTATGAGAAATTCCTTTTTTTCTTCTTACACGGTGCCGTGGTATTGTTGATTCAAAATTGACTTCAACGTCAATTTCGACAGCCAGTTCTCTCGCATCAACAACAGTTTCATTAAAAGATTTATCCGATCGAAGATGCAATTTTGCAATTTTGCAAAAGATCAAGTGCAGATGCTAGATCATAATCTTTTGTCTGCAACAATTTGCTTATTGGATTAATACAGTTTAAAATGTTATACCAAAGAACTATTGAACACAAAAACTTAAATTGTTTAATACAACTTAATAAACCCGAGGCTTCGTCCCTCATTAAATTATCAATTTCTTCATTCTCATAAATACTTAGCAAGGCGTCGTATACGCCTCCGATATAAAATCTTAAAGGCTTTAAAGCCTCTATCCTACTCTCCCATCTAGTATCACTTAATGGTTTCAAAGTCAAACCCTGGACATGTTTTAGAAGAATTGCCCAGCGAAAAGTAGATGCTGAAAAAAATACATATATTTTTTTAATCATATTAAAGAAATTAGCGCCTTCCAAAGATGCTTTTACCATATCGTTAACTACTAGATTGAGAGAGTGACTACTACATGGAACGTAGAAAGCTCGCGGATTTAGGTTCTTAATCCTAGATTGCACTCCTGATTTATCGCCCCGCATATTAGACCCGTTGTCATATCCCTGTCCTCTTATATCCTGCAAATTTAAACCCACATTATTAAGTTCTGCAATTATAATTTTAAACATTTGCTTCCCTGTAGACCTTTCAACTGGAAGAAAACCCAAAAAGCTTTCCTTAATTTTAATTTCAACCTCATCCTGATTGGAATCAGTTTTATTGATTGAAACTTACCTGATTACAAGAGTCATTTGCTCCACCTTACAAATATCAGGAGTGCAATCTAAAATTATCGAATAATATTTGGCTTTTTTTATTTCATTAATAATATAAGATTTCACACTTTGATGCAACAGGTCTATTATCTCGTTTTGAATATTTGTCCCAAGATAGTGAGCTTTCGTTTCTTGTTTTTTAAGCACCCTACGTACGTGTTATTCCATGACGGGATCAAATTCAGATAGCAGCTCAACAATTTTTAGGAAGTTACCGTTATTATGCTCAAACAGCTTGTCGCTTATACCTTGGAAAGCCAGACAACTTTTACCAAGCACTTTAGTGATTGCTATGATTCTTAAAAGCACTTCTTGCCAATGGTTTATTTCAGCGTTAACAAGTCTGGGAATCCGCATCTATAGTTTTACAACACTTTACTTACTTTAGGTTCAGTTCTAGAAAGGATTTTTGGGACTGAATATGATTTTTAGAAATTTCGTGGTCTTTTAGAGTTTGATTCAGATGCTTCCAACCTTTAAACCCCTCCTTTGAAAGGGAACTAAGTACACAGCCAGAAATTTTGCAGCAAAAACAATATACCCAATTTTTTGAGACAGAGTCTCTTAAAATTTGCTCTCCATTACTTAAAATTCTTTTATAATAATTAGGGCTAAATTTTCTACCAGTCTCATCGTATGGAAATCTATAATTGTACAATGGTGTAGGTGGACCTTGCCTTACCAAAAAGATTCTTTCGGCGTCTGGTAGTATCATTGGCCAGAGTGCTGGATCTGTACTTAAAAGTTGTTGAGCGCTTTCTGTAGGTGCCACGTTGGTATCAGTAGTGCTCTCTTTGGCGACGGAGGGCTGCCACTGTCAGTTGCAAGTATTATTTCAGGTATATCGTTCATTTGTTGATCCTCATTTTTCTCAGATGAGTCTCTGTTGTCACTGTTCTCAGTGTCTTTCAATGCTGTCTTTGAAGTAGAACATTTTGAGTCGTCATTTGTTTTGGTACTGCCCGGCGTACTCTGTAAATAATTTAGTAAATTGCCAGCTTGTCTTTGCCTTTGCATTTCCTTTTCCATCCTTCGTTTTTTATATTCGCAACCAGATAGTTTTTTGCGTCCCTCGGACATTCTGGAAGATACACAAAATATCTGAAATAAAACAATGCAAATTATAAGGAAATTGTCTTATAATAGACTTAGTTAAATTAGACAAGTACTGCACCTTTTTATGCTCATTTAAGATCTAGGGGAATGATTAAGCAGTTTTATATGTTTTTTATGTTTATAAATTATGTAATAGTAGTAAAATAGTAACGAACCTACCACACCTGATACCTTTCAAATTTGAAAAAGTATAAGCACTTGCATTTTACACAATTTTGCTTCAAAATCTAAAACGGTATAAAATAGGGCAATTTTTCTTGTCCAATTTATCAGATCATGCATAGATTTATTCTAGAATGCTCAATGTCTAAATAAATATTTTATTTTAATTTTATAACATACCTAACAAACTTTTGCTATTTTTAAGAAAATTTTATTTATAAAACTAGGTAAAAATATTCGTAGCTTTACTTAAAAGGGATCGCATCCAGTAGTTGATAATAAAAAAAATAATCAGGGTCTATTGGTCAGTAAAAGGCAGGAATTATTCAAAAAAAATCAAGCTTTAGGGTATTCCGTATATTTCATAACCTTTTTTAAGGTATTTGAAAAAGCTGCTTCGTGGATGAAAATTAAATTTCAAAGACGATTTTTTAACGAAACATAAACAAATTTCAGTCCTTTTAAAATTATCAAAACAAGTCTTTTAACTTTTTAATTAATTTTTCTGTTTTGTTCAAAAATTGTTTTCAAAATTTAATTTTCATCTGAGAAGGAGCTTCTTCAAAACCTACCTTGAAAAAGATTATGAAATTTAAATGAAAGTTTGTTTTTAACACGCTTATATTAGCTTCACCTATATGTTTGTTTGCTTCTCTGTCTGTTTGTAACCAACTTCTTTGAACAAGCATGCGCGCGGTCGGCGATACATACGATACAAGATACGGCGCATTTGGGATCCAATACCTATCCTCCAGACCGAGTAAGTCCTTTCCAATTTTAGCTCCAAATAAACTGTCATGTTATTTTTGCAAGGAAAATCATATCATTTTTGATTGTGACGAATTCAAGGCATTAGATATTTCAAGTAGAACAAGTCAATTATTTGAAGCCATGTAATAACTGTTTCGATCCAACCCATTCTACAGCTCAATGTAAATAAATGTAAATAAAGATTAGTATTATTGTAAAAAGCGTGGGGTGCTTTGTGCCATATTTTTCATTCATTGAGCACCCACGCTTTTTACAATAATACTAATCTTTTCGTTTATTTATATTTTCTGCCTATATTAAGAATTATTTTTCGTTTTTTAGTTCGATTGACCATTAAAGCGTGTTTTTTTAGTTTTTTTAAACTATATTTATTTTTTAATAGTTTTTGTCTTTTACTGATCAAAATACCCTAATTTAAACGAAAGATGGACTCTCTGGTGACAAATGGACGGAGCTCCTCCTCATAATGCTGCGATAATAAGTGAATATCTTAACGGCGAATTTCCTGATAAATGGATGGGAAATAGGGGACCACTTAGGTGGCCAGCAAGAAGTCCAGATTTAACCCCTTTAGATTACTTCCTCTGGAGCTATTTCAAAAATATGATTTATAAGACGCCACCGCAAAATATAGAAGAACTCCAAAATAGGGTTGTTAATGAACTTCGTCAAATTCCCAGGCGAACCATTCAAAAAGCGTAAACAATTGTAGAAGAAGAATTCGTTACTGTATTCAAGAAGGAGGAAACTTGTTCGAACATTTATTATAATAATTTTTGTTTGTTTGTCTGTGTAATTATTTTGTTGTTACCTATCGCTAAATTTGCGTTGTCGCTATTATGACCGTGTTACATAGACCTTACTTATTTGAGTTGTTTGTTAATGTTTTTTTTTAAATTGTTGAACTGTTTTTATATTTTTTTGGATGTTCTAACGAGTTTAACAAATTAAATAAGTAGAACTACTGTAATTATTCCTTGCTTGATCCAAGAAGGCGGAATCTTGTTCTTCGTATTTTTCTCATTATTTTAGTTCGCAGTCGATCAAACCATAAAGTGTTATATATTGCTAAAATCAGCATAACATTCTCCATCCAACGACATAAAAATATATCTTAACCCCCATAAGAAAAAATAAACCTGATGATGGTTCAGAATAAACGAAATGTCACATAATATTTTTAATACCGTATTAGTATTGTGCGTAAAAAGGTGCCTTAGTAATGTTTAATCGAATTTTGATAATTCCTAATAATAAGGTGGCCAGACGCGAAAAACGAAAATCGAAATTTTTAGTTTTTTGAGCATAAAGCCAAATCCATCCGAGTTAGCAAAAATTTATTTTCAGATTATTACTCGGCATCGAATTTAGCAAAAGTGCCGAATTTAAACCTATATCCTATCTCTTATAACAAGCGAGATCCCCATGCTTGCCCTCGAATTTGGGACAGCCTGTACATCATAATAAGAAATCTTGAATGCTAAAAGTAATTTTTTTGATTAATTGTCTTGGGCTATAGAGAGTGTTGAAATAACGTTTTTTATCTAAAACTGGTCATAACTTTTAAAACACCTAGTATAACATATCAAAACCTTATATTTGCGCAATGGGTAATATAAGTGCAATTCAAATTCATAATAGTATACAGTGTTCCCTTTAAAAAAACAACTTTGGTTGACCACGATGTTGTAAAGCACCCTGCATATTCCTTATTAAGTATAAAATGTGAAGCTCATGCTGGCTACAATTTTGATATACTAAACAATTTGTTGATATCTAGCCTACCTACGGAGATATAGGACTTTTCCGCACTAGTGAGGCATCCAAAGGAAGAGATTAAGGGGCGTAAGATCCGGTGATCTGCCTGGCCAGTTTTGTACACCACCTCGTCCTATTCACCTCATCGGATAATTTCTATGGAGATACTGCCTAACGTTGATTGCATAGTGTGGAGCGGCGCCACCTAATTGACACTACATCGTACGAATACTATCTACCTCGATATTTTCCAAAACCTCGAGTAAATCATTTTCCAAAAACTTTAAATATCTTTCTCCAGTAAGACTCCCATCAAAGAAAAAAGGACCAACTACACTGAAATTGATTATACCACCCCACACATTAACTGACCGTCGATGCTGGTGATCAACAACTCTTAAGACGTGTGGGTTAGTATTTGAATGTGATGATAGTTACGTGTATTAATATTGCCATTATTGTGAAAAGTTTCCTCATCCGTAAACAGAATGTTAATTGGGTTCTTCATTGACTTTAGTAGTTACATATTGGCAGAAAGATTCACGATTTTGAAAATCTATTTCACTTAAAGCTTAATGTTGCTCGATATGATAAGGATGCAAATTTTTTTTTTAATAAAGCTGCGATCAGTATTTCTATTTAAGTCTAGGTGTGTACTTAGCTCTCTGGTACTAATTTGCGGATTTTCTATAAGAGATGCCACAACTTGAAACTTAATTTCTTCATTGGGGCTTTTTTACGGGCTTGGGATAACACACACATCCAGAATTTATAAGTCTCTCAGCTACATCCATAAACGATTCTTTCTGCGGATGTCTTCTCTCTGGATATCGTTCACAGTACAAACGGGTAGCCAGCAAAGCATTTCTTTGAGCTTCGCCGTAACTAAAGATCATATCGGCCATTTATTCTTTGAAAAAATTCGTTAATAAAAGTGAAAAATTCATTTTATTCAAAAATTGACAAAACGGCAATCCAAAAACACACAAACTAATGGAACAATATTTTAATGATTATACAAACGTCAAAACAATAGATGCAATTGTTCCTCTTTACTACGAGTAGCTAGCCTACCTGATTTGTTTTGTTGAATTCTATTGACACAGTAAATATATATTTTAGAATTTTTTTACGTAAAAGCGTCAATATCTCAAGAAGGGTCCGTCTTATGGCTGTGAAACCTGTTATCAATTAGTATCTACTTTTCACTAGGAATCGAAATATGAAAAAATTTACACATTTGAAAAAAATTGAGAAAAATTACATCTCGCGTAAGTTAATCATTCTGTATAGTTTAACTTTGTACCTGTATCCCTAAACTAAGATTTGAGCTTTCATTTTTAAAAAAAATATGTTGACGACATCATATGTGCTGTTCCCTTCAGATCACTATGATGAAATCTTTGAAGTCTTCAACAGGTATTACGACCAATCTAATTTTACAATCGAAAAAGGAACTAATACCAGTGTACCTTTTCTGGACACTCTGTTAATCCGAGATGCCTCTAATGTCATAATCCTAGACTGGTCCAGGAAACCAACAGGTTCAGGAAAGTACCTCAGTTATTTTTCAGATCATACTTATAAAATGAAAGTCAATTTAATTTTGGGTTTAAAAAACAGGGTCACAAAAATATCCCATCCATCATTAAGACAAAAAAACTTAGATTTACTTTTTATATTACTCAAAGACAGTTCGTATCCTGAACCTATGTTAAGAAAACTGCTATACTCTACTCCTAACATTGAAGACCAACATGTCAGTAATCATAGTCTTCTTTTACGTAACAATTGGATGATGAAGAGGTGAAAACCAACATAAAAAAAGTACAGTTCAATATCTTACATTAGTACTCTTACTCCTAAAATTAATAAATTCTCAACCTAGATAAGAACATTATCGTAGCCCCTAAAAACCTTAAGAAAGTTAACAATCTATTCACTCAGCTTAAGGATGAGACCCCCACTTTAGATAAAACAAATATGTTATACATAAAATCCCTTGTAGTGATTGTAACCAATCATAGTTTTTTAATTTTGTTAACCATACCAGTGGCCCTCTGAATGCTACTGGTATGATTCCTTTTTTATATATCATACCGAAATATGCCCACTTATTTGTTTTAATTTTCCAATCTTGTTAGTAATTTAATTTTATTTTAATTTTTAATTGACATATCTGACATGACATGCACTCGAGCTGCTTCTTCTACTACCCTACATAACGTTCCTAATCTACTATTCCTACATGCTTAATAGAATATTAATTTGCTGAGTTTGTTCGCATGCCCTACTTTTACCTATTACCACGGCTATATATGCAAAAGTGGTTAAGTCTCTAATTTGTGTGCAATTGTTTACTTCTAACATGCTTAATTCTGGGTGTCCGGTTATTTCCCCGCCGACAAAATCCCGCCGGTCAATTGCCCGCCGGAAAATTGTTCGCCTGGAAAAAACCCCGAGCGGTGAAATGTTCGCTGGTAAAATGCCCGCTGTAGGTAAAATGATTCCCCGATATTCCTCTATTTTCGTGATAAAGCTCGTTACGTAAAAGCTCGTTACGTATTTTATGTTTTAATTTCCTTATGCTTGTATATTTAAAAGATAGAGTTAATAGTTTCCAATTTCAATCGTTTTCACTTGTTTTTGCAAGCAAGGCACATTTATTATTTATAAGTATCTCGTGAATGTGACTTTCTAATTCTCATAGAAATCATTAAAAAATCTTTACATTAATGACAAAATGAAAATGTCATTAGTTAACACTATGTGCAATAATTACCCGGGTAATTATTGCTAATACAGTTCCTTAAATACTATTAATGTGCAAAAAACTGGTCCATTAAAATAATTTAAATTTAAATGTATAATTTACAATGTTTCTAGGTATGAATACGTATTCGAACATAATAAAATTTATTATTATTAAAGCTCTGCCTTTCTATACGTGTATGATGTTCATTTATTCAAGACAGGGGTCGGCGGACATTTACCGAAGGAATTTCGTCATGGCGGGTATTTTACCAGCGAACATTTCATCGCGCGGGGTTTTTACCAGGCGAACAATTTTCCGGCGGGATTTTGTCGGCGGAGAAATGACCGTGAACCTTAATTCTGTACCACTACATTAATATTTTTCTTTTAGGTTGTTTAACTTACTAAACTACTACATCTATTCACTACACTACTTTTTCTTTCACCTTTGAACTTATCTTTGTCTGTATTGGTTATGTTTATTGTCTATATCGGTTTCGTACGATGCTCCTCTTGGTCTCAGGAGTTCGCACTCCTGGAATTCCGGGTGGCAACTGTTTGAACTATTTCTGTCGGTGCTGTTGTTCGTTTTGCAATTTTTTCTTTTGTTTCAAGTATTTTTCTTTGGCGATGTTGCTCACCGCTTGTGCTAGCAGGTTTATGGCTGCAAAATTTTGTACAGTTATTAAAGAAACTTTTATGTTCTTGTCGCTAATGTTGTTTTTGAGCACTTTTAGTTTATTGTCGTCTATTTTGCAGTCGAAAACCGTGTGTTCCGGTGTCCCGACACTACCGCTTATACAGAGGTCTGTATCTGCGTGTACCATTCGTTTTCTGTAGGTGGGATAAGAATAAGGAAGTTGACACTCAACATTTAAATAAAATTTACTCTGACAGGCAAATTTATAGCATCACCTCTACCTATCCAACGATTTGGAAACGACTCGTTTAAAAAATGCATAACACATAAACCAAAATGTGCAGGACAGCCGTCTTGTTGAAACCAGTTCTCCCAGTTTTCTTTTGAACTTCTTCTAACGCAGGCCCAACTTTGGTTACTAATAATTCTAAATAATTTTCTGAATTTAAATATCCTTCGATTTCAAACGAACCAGTAATGTTATCGTTAAAAATCCCAGCCCAGATGTGAATTCTTTAAGGATACTGAGTTCGCGTACTAGCATTCCCTCGAGGATTTTCATGGGCCCAACAGCGAGTGTTTTGAACAGGTTCGTTACTGAGTGTAAAAGTACATTCGTCTGTAAAACAAACTGTAGACAAGAAGCGACGATCAGCATTAGCGTGATCTAGCATTTCTTCACAGAATACATTCCTGCGCTCCTCCTCAAAATCGAAAATCTCTTGATGACACTGGGCATTGTAGGGGCGATATTTGTGCTTCCTAAATATGTCTCATATCCGTGTTTTAGATAAACCTATAGCAATCTGTCTTAAGCTAATTGTCGGGTCCAAGTTTACCGTCGCCAAAACACGTTCTTCAGTGTGATCAACTTATTCTAAATGTTGAATTCCTACGATATAATTGTTTTTAATTTTAGGGTTTTAACGTTAAAAAACGTTATTCACCACCGCTAGATTCTGATTCGACAGAAATATTTCCAGATCTTTCAAATTTTTGCACATAATGGTGAATGGTACTTAAAGACGGTATAAATCTGTTATTAAAATTAACGGCAAACAAATCTCTAACCCTCCGTACACTCACACCACTGTAATAGTTATTTACGCTGCTAGGGAGTAATGTGGCATTTTACAGTCGAAGCTTGAGGTTGCGCCCGAAGCGTAGCTGAGGGCGTAACAAGCTGAGCCTGTAACCCACATTACTGCTGTAGCGCGTACAATATTTTCCGCCTGAAGAGATTTTATTTTGCACTATAATTGCAAACAGCATTTTTATTAAATACATATTACTTAATTGTTAGACTGACGTTTATTTGACAAACTATCTACGCATTTATTTCATGGCAACTAAATTTCGAGAAAAGGTAAATTTACGTCTTTCTAGCGCATTTATTAATAATTTTCTGTCTCTATCTAAAGAATTTTTAGTTTCGATGGTAACGGGAAAGTTATTACGGGCCTATGAGAGTAATGAGTAACATTACATCTAAATTAACGTGGTTGTAATGATTTGTTAACATATCGAAAGGCGGAAAAAGGTTTTTACCATGAAAATTATTTCTTCATTACAGTAGTTATTCATTTTAAAGTTAATAACATGGACGACAATATTAAACAACGCTAAATACTTTTTAAGACTACTTTACACATCTGAAACAAATTGGAAATCAAGACATATCATATTTAAAAAACACCAATTACTTATATATATATATATATATATATATATATATATATATATATATATATATATCGTATAGTGGGGTGACTGATAAATTTCAAATTTTTTATTCGTCGAGAAACGGCGCTGAGATCAGACGTAAAAAAATCCAACGTGTTGCCCAACGTACATACAAATGTACAGATCCGGACAATTTTAAAATTTATGTTAAAATTATTGAATTAAAAAATTAATTGTAGCTGATCTAAGTCATACTTCAAGTGTGGTTACTTTGATCGGCTGTTTTAAAATGCTCCAAACTACCCACCCCATTTGAACATTGGCCAAGCCATTTTTATTTCATACCAAGTTTTACGTTGTGGGGTTGATCAGGTATGTTAAAGGTCAAATGCAACCAAACTTGAGTGTACGAACAGAACATTAAAATGTTTATGGCAAAAAAAGACAGTAGAACATTAAACCTCGAAAACATCTGCTCCATTTGGAAATTGATATTGCAGATCATCAGTTGCAGCACTGATGGTTGTGGTAGAATGGCCACAATACTGCAGATATACCGTTCTTTACAAGACGAAACAAATTTTGATCGGTGTTCATTGATTTGGGCCCTCAACCATACATTCGCTTGCAGAAAATTGATCTTTCACTATGCAGACATATTTGTAACTGGCAATTTACGTTTTCCTAACATATATTGCATTAAGACGAACGTGTCTGGAGTAAAAGCTCCATACTAGGTTGTATGTAGGCCTCTTCTTCCGTTACAGATTCTTCTTGAACGATGCCCATGTCATCTGAAAACGCTATCTTCAGAGTCTTCTTCTAAACTGCTTGGATCTACTAAACCCATGCTTTTTTCAGGTTCGACTGCCAGCCGTGTTTTTTCTGCTCGTCCTGAATCGTTTCTTTATCGTATTTCTTTCAAAAACTGAGTCTATACTTCATGCACTGCTAGTGTTTCCCTAAAGACAGTCAGAAACACATCTTCTGCTAGTCCTATTTGATGACTGTGTCTCATCTTATAATTCGTTTCCATTGGTTTGAAAAATCCCACGTCAAGTGGCTGGCAAATGAGTGTCGAATCAGGCACAAGACACACACAAATGAGACGTTATTTAGGAAGCTGCACCCAAATCAGTCCTGAAACGTAATTGCATAATGATGGTTGTTGCACTTCTCGAATGGTATTTTACGCCACGCCTTTCCAGTTCATCACTGACATTAGCCTCATCGTAGTTAAATGTATTTTGGGGAAGTATGTCCTTCAGCGTGTCACTGAAACACTTAAAACACTGGTTGATTGTATCGCTGCTAACATTTGCTCATGCTTTATTTATGTTCGTTGGTACACGCTGTGAGACGGCACTTTGTGGCGCTTAAATCTACTCCTAGCACAATCCTTTTCCTTCAAATTGTTTTCAAAACGTTAGACATTTCGCACAGCCTGATCCAAAATAGACTTTTGCAAACATTTTTAGATCCAACGTAGGAAGCGGAAAACTCAAACGGTGTCTTTTAGTGACGATTTTTAAAAATGCAAACGATTGCGGAGAATGTTGTTTGCCCTCCAACAATGTACCGGAAGGTATTTTGTATTGTTCAGATGCCTCATGGACAAACTTCCTTCAGCTGTTGCGGGAGAAAATGGGAGTAGAATCGGAAGTAACAGATAAGGAAGAGGCCGGTAGCTTAGTGGAATAAAAAGTGTAGGCGTGGTATTAATTTTGCGATTAGGATAGCTTGTAATATATAAGACACAATAGAGTACTGCGAGAAAATTAAAAAGAATAGAATAATTAAATGGGCGCCAGATTGTTTATAACCGTCAATATCGGGGTCTAAATACCTGTATGCGAGTATTCCACAGCTTAACAAAAAACTTGCTTCTATTCATCGCATAAAACCTAGGTAAACAGTAACTTAAGAGCCTTTCCTGTAAAACTTCAACATATTTGCACGTAATCACAATAAAATGACGTGCTAGTGGACCAGCTAATCGATCATCAATCTTATTTACTTTACGTTAAACCTTAATGAAACCTTATATCTTAAAATGAAGTTATAAAAAAAATGAAAAATAGCAAATAATCTAATAGAAAAAACTCTCACAAACTATTACGTGAAAAGCTTTCGTCAAAATCATAAAAAAATTAATGAATGTTGCCGCTGTGAGTTTGTGAAAATTAAAAATTTGCATAAAAAAAATAAATCCCTCAGTAACTCGAACGCAATCAAAATATCTTATCTTTTAAATTTAGTACCACGTAAATAATAACGCTGTGAATACAATAGTACACTCAGTAACGAAGTAATATTCTCAAATTCATTCACACTATTCATATTATGATAACAATAAAAAAATAAACAATCAAACTATCGGTACAGTTATCGTCAAATTACAAACAAATAAATTCACTTCCAAAAGGGAGTAAAGCGCAACTTTTTTACTTCAAATTCTATTAATTAAATCGGGATGACTCTTGCAAGGTTTAAATTCCCAAAATCATCTATATTAATTTCCTTAAAGGGATAATAATGACGTCGAAAACATAAATTTGACAAATTTTCGTAATATGAATTTTGATGTACAGTAATGAGAATAAAAAAAATAACTTACAATATGTAATATTACGATACACGGGTGAACACACTTATGTAAAATTATATTAGCTGCCTGAAGGACTTTCACACAAAGCCATACACAAAACAAAGCGTATTCCACCGCCTATACAAATACAAATAAAACCACCTTATTAAAATCACCAAAAAAGAATAACCGTTGGAAAATAATTACCTTAATTCGCACAAAATGATCAATCTAAATTCTCCCTTTAATTTTCTCACGGTGTATTGATCAATGGATACCAATAACTCTTGAATCTCCCTGATACAGCTTACAGTAGGGCAACTTCACTGTTATCAAGTTTCAATGATCCGATCAAATTATACTTACACGAATTTAGCGGTGAAAATATTTAAACCAAAACAAGGTGATTAATAACTGTTTTATCTGGTTATATATACATATACATATATATATATATATATATATATATATATATATATATATATATATATATATATATATATATAACTATGTGTGTGTGTGTGTGTGTGTGTGTGTGTATTGTTACCGCGATAGAAGTGTTAATTGGGTCTGATATATTTTATTATATCTTAAGTCGTAATTAGATAATGTTTTTTGGATATTATATTTTCTGTATTTTCGGTATTTGAATAAGGGTTGTTAAAAAAAACAAATGTGAGGATAGAAACCGATGTGTAACGAATTGCTGACTAGTTTTACACGCACCTTCTTGACGCAAAAATGTCACTAGTTTAATAATTAATTACGTCGGTACACAATGAAATCAAAGACGTCTTTGTTTGTTACTAGGAAATTTGATATAAATGTAGTGTATGTTACGGACGAATGCATATTTTTAAAATTTAGATTTCGTTCTGTTAGGAATGTGAAAAATGTTCCCACGAAATAATTTTTTGTTTCCGTTTTTATTATTATTTGGAATAACATGGGTTAATTTTCGGAAGTAAATATTTTTAGTTTTAAATCCGAGGGGAAGGCAGTTGTACTTAGGATTTCAATTGAGTAAGACTAATCGGAGTGTTTGATTAAATACCTTCTTTGTAAACAGCCTGTATATAAATATTTGATCGTATACATTTTTGGAAAACCCAAACCGCGAATTAATTTTTTTCTTTTACTAAACTAAATATTCGGAAGTTAAGAAGCGTATCGTAACCCGTGAAATATTGGTGAATAAGTGGTTAATTGAAGGATTATAATATAATGTAATTTAAGCTCGCAGCAACCAAATCTACAAGCCTACGTAACTTATCTTATCTTATAATCAAACCTTGCCTTGCAAAGGTATCCCATTCGCAGGCGGGCTCATTAAGCTGAAATCTGCTAAAATAAAAGACAGAACAGGGCTCCCCTACCCTTGTATTTTTGTGAATTAGCATAGTTGTTTGTTGTTTACATTTATATTTGTGCAGAGGTGGGCGTGAACGAGCGGGTATAGAAAGCTTGGTTATAATTGTAAAAGGCAATTGCCGAGTGTTTACATACTCCCAGGTCCAGATGACCAGTAAACACCTCGAATTTTATTTTTACTGTTTTTATTGTTGTATAGATGAATGTGTAACCTGAGAAAGGGACGCTGAATTTTTCTAACGCACTCAAACTTGTATATAGGTCACGATGTGATTTATTTACAACACCATTGTAAGGCTTTGTTTTAATGAGTTTTTTTGTGTTAGTTTGTTTAAGTAGAATTGTTTGCCTGCGAACTAATTTGTCTTTATATGTAATTTATTGTAACTGTACGTATGTATTTCGTACTTTAGTAGTCACTAAACAATTGTGTATGTGTAAATTCCTTGCCTATTTCCTTTTGTCCTTACCTTTTCCTTATTATCACCTGTGCAATTTTACTGTTATTGTATTTTACATACACCGTAATTTGCCTTATTGTTTTATGTGCTTATTTACTTAAAGATCGACATGATTGGTTTTAAAGGGCCACATGTTTGGTATTACGATTTTTATTCTAATTTATGTATGACACAATTGTGGGTATGACTACATGGGTTTATCCTAAATTATGTTTGTGTGCTTGTTATTTATTTTTCTCTTAATGCTATAATTTTGTACAAACTTTAACCTGATTTAATGGTGTTTTGTTATATATTTAACCTTTTGATTGTTTTTTTGTGTTATTTGATTTATTAATGCACCTGTGCAATTACTTATTTATGAGTAAAGTGGTTTTTATTTGTGGTTCTTTCTCACAATAGTACATTAACAGGTTGAACGCGCAAAGCTCGTTATTTTTAATTGAGTAGTCTCGTTTTTTACCTGCCCCACATGATGCAACACTTAACCTCATCCAGCCTATCTAATTCAAATAGCACAACGTACCTACCACTAGACGGCCAATTCTTTTGATCAGATTTGAGTTTTTCGAGTAATTAAATATTAGAGTTGTAAATAAATTCTAATGTTTTAATTATTACCAGGAAAGTCAATGTAAGGCAAGCAGTTAATTCGAGTAATGGTAACATTATTATCAGTAAAGTCAAGATAAATCACCTAGCGATTGTTTTGTTCTTGAATGGCATTATTGAGAATAAGCTCATATTATATATATATATATATATATATATATATATATATATATATATATATATATCCCATCTCAATTGGCCCACCAATGTTTTTTCTTTTTAAATAAAATTATGCTAATTCACGGTAAATTTTATTTAAGTATTTATTTTTATTATCATTTGTAGCAACATTTTAAACAATTTAAAACATTTTATTGCAACATTTTACTTTAAATCATTTTTTAATTGTTAAAAACATATTTTTACACAAAAAAAATAGTTATTTGCTTTTCTCGAATTTATTATTTTCTAAGAATCTTTGAATATCTGAAATAATGAAGTAGGCTTTGCTTTTGTGTAACAAAAGAAAGTTTTTTTTTTTTTTACTGTTAGTAAAAATGACGCGTGCAAAGGTTGTTGATGAAAGAATTCGCTCAATTATTATCAATTTATTTAAAAAGGGAAAATCAAACTCGGAAATTGGCGATCTAGTTAATTTATAGAAGTTTACTGTCAGAAATATCATTCGAGTTTATAAAACAACGGGTACAATAGCTATAAAACCTCGGTATGCGTCGAAATCCAAAATATCAGATGCTGATAGACGGGCATTGAAGAAGATTATTAGAAAAAACAGGCGTTCGAACTATGGTGAATTATCTGTTCCTTGTAGCGATGCTGTGGGGCGAAGTGTTTCAAGATCCACGTGCCATAGAGAAGCCCTTAAGTTAGGTTTTAAAACTTTCAAGGTAATTTTATTGCAACTTTTTCCAAAAAAACTTTTTGTAATTTTACTAATTTTCTTTAGGCGAAAGAAAAGCCACTCTTAACATTAAAAAGAAAAAGCAGCTTAAATGGGCTAAAAGTCACATTAATTGGACGAGTGATGAATGGAATAGGGTCCATTTGAGTGATGAGTCTCGTTTTGAAGTTTGTGTTGGGGACAATCGAAGCAGAGTTATTCGCTTTCAATTCAGATTGTTTAAAAAAGAAAGTAAAATTTCCTGCTTCAGTTATGGTATGGCTTTCAATGTCTGCTAGAGGTGTTGGAAAACTTCACTTCATTGATGGAATTGTAAACACCAATAAATATTTAGAGATTTTAATAAAATCGTTACTTCCAACAATGACAGATTTATTGCAGAATAATAATAATTTTGTGTTCCAACAAGACAGGGCGGCCTGCCATACATCAAGAAAATCTTTAAAATGGCTTTCTGATAATAATGTCCCACTTTTGTAGTGGGTGGCAAACAGTCCCGACTTGTCACCAATAGAAACCCTTTGGCACACAATGAAAAAACGATTACGAATACAACCAGCTAGAAACGTAGTCGAATTAAAACACAAACTAATTAAAAATAAAGGCGACGTCACACAGTGGTAAAGGTTTTTGGATTTTCTATGTTTTCCTTGTTTTTAACGATTAAAAAATAATTTAAAGTTAAATGTTGAAATAAAATGTTTTAAATTGTTTAAAATGTTGTTACAAATGATAATAAAAATAAATACTGAAATTAAATTTACCGTGAATTAGCATAATTTTATTTAAAAAGAAAAATTATTGGCGGGTCAATTGAGATGGGACGGGGCTCGTGTATATATATACTTAAACATTGATTTGTATGTAAAACGTTTTTGTCCTATATATACAAATTTATTATTTCGATATTTATATTTACAGCAACCTTTTATCTGTCTGAACATCTGTGGATGCGGAAGTACTATCTTAATGCACAGTTCAATCTACTAACCTCTACATTAGAATTTGCTAAAGCGCCATTTTTTTCCAAATACGGGGAAATATGACTAAAATAAACATTAATCCTCAATGGACATGAAAATGTCACTTCTAACTAACGAAAAACAATACAAAAAAGTCCCCTGGATGATTCAATTGTCTTTAAGATACACACAAGGAGAACTGGAAACTCCCCCACGATAGCTTCAAGTAACCCCAGTATTACGTAGGTACATTCAATGAGTCCTAAGTTCACATTACACGCTCATCGTTCAACCTCTTTCTTCTACAGCCTAACTTTAACTAACTAACCGAAAAATAAAACTCCTCTTTCCCCACAAAATCACGTCATCTTTTAGTCGTCACATAAAAATATTCCATACTAAAATTATATAATGGGCATTTCCCAGGAAAAAACAGACTTGATAACTAGAAATGGGACGCATACATGCTGTTCTTCAATTAGAAGCCCTGTGATTCATATAAGTAGATGTGTCGATAACAATGAAATCCACGAACACTAATAGATCGAAGAATAGGTGACGCGGTGTTGCCAATTCCAAGTTTTTGGAGTATCGCGTTCGATCTTTCCGAACAAAACTATGAAGCTGCGATCCAAATCGTCTCCCGATATCAGTCACCCCACTTTACGGTATACACTATATATATATATATATATATATATATATATATATATATATATATATATATATAGCTCTTTTCATAATTCCTCAAGAATGACATCAACCACTCATCATGAGCTATGTGATTTTATACTATAACGACGTGGTCCTGTTACCCGTAGATCTCAATCTACCCATGCACAACATTAATATTAGGTATATACCCTGTTCACGTCAACTAGGTGTCACAGGTGTAACCAAAAAGTGGTTTCTGGAGAAAGGTTTCTAAAAAATTAAAGAAAATCCTAGAAAAATAATCGTGATAAACATACACGGAACAATTAACTGCACTATAAAGCGAACTGGGTATTTAATGCGGTGACTTACTAGTGCACATTCATCATGGAGATTTCTGAAAATTTGGATACTGATGGAATTAATTTGATTTTGATCGTGTTATTCATCTTCACGAGTATTCTGATCAGAATTTGATATATGCGCACTTTGATATTTTCAAAAATAAGTTTAAAATTAATTATATTGAAACCTATGGATGCTTTAAACAATTCAATCCTGAAATTTAACCCAGATTTTCATAAAAATTTGAAAAAATGTGTGTGTGTGTGTGTGCGTGTGCGTGTGCGTGTGCGCGCGCGTGTGTGTGTGGGGGTTGAACTGGTACTATTTAAGGGAACATTTCTTTAAGAGAATAGCTGAGATACCGTCTTGGTCAGTCACCATATTGGAACGAAACCTGCCAATGATCAATTCTAGAAGCTTGTATCGAAAACGAATAGGTTTCGTAGGGCGTGAATAGGAGTTGACTAGGGGCACGTCTATTCCAGAATCATTAAGAAAGGAGTTTGATGCAAATTAGCCCACAAAAAGCTTGACTTTATCCACAGAGTTAGCTATTACAGACGTGTGTGAAGTTAGCTTGGGATTCGGATTCGTTTTAGCTTTGGATTCGTTTTTTTACAGCAGACCAAACAAATATTGCCATAAAATTTTAATAAAGTTATAAAACGTTAATTCAAACCCAAAAACTACCAAAATGAAAGCTCTTTTACGTTATGTGAACATTATTGTAAAATATACCTATAACCATCTCTTAATAAAAAATTAATTATTCCCTCAACTTCTATAAAGCAGAAGCAAGAAACAATTATATATCGATAAAAAGAGGTATATCCACCCTAATTTTTTTATATCTTCCTCTCTATCACGTGTCCTACCATAAACAATCGACAAAAGTTTGAGAAGTAGTGGGGAAGGTTTCAAAATTAATTATTTTGGTTAACTCTTAGCTTGGCCCAGGAGAAAAAATTATATTTCGATATGGAAAGGTATATCCACCCTAATTTTTTATATGTTCTTCTCTACTACGTGTGCTACCAGAAACAATCGCCAAAAGTTTGAGAAGTAGTGGGGAAGGTTTCAAAATTAATTATTTTGGTTAACTCTTAGCTTGCGCCCAGGAGAAAAAAATTATATTTCGATATGGAAAGGTATATCCACCCTAATTTTTTTATATGTTCTTCTCTATCACGTGTCCTACCATAAACAATCGCCAAAAGTTTGAGAAGTAGTGGGAAGGTTTCAAAATTAATTATTTTAGCTCACATCAAGCAAGCAAGAGAAAAACTATATTTCGATATGGAAAGGTATATCCACCCTAATTTTTTATATGTCCTTCTCTATCACGTGTCCTACCATAAACAATCGCCAAAATTTGAGAAGTAGTGGGAAGGTTTCAAAATTAATTATTTTAGCTCACATCAAGCAAGCAAGAGAAAAATTATATTTCGATATGGAGGTATATCCACCCTAATTTTTTATATGTTCTTTTCTATCACGTGTCCTACCACAAACAATCGCCAAAAGTTTGAGAAGTAGTGGGAAGGTTTCAAAATTAATTATTTTGGTTAACTCTTAGCATGCGCCAGGAGAAAAAATTATATTTCGATATGGAAAGGTATATCCACCCTAATTTTTTATATGTTCTTCTCTATCACGTGTCCTACCATAAACAATCGCCAAAAGTTTGAGAAGTAGTGGGAAGGTTTCAAAATTAATTATTTTGGTTACCTCTTAGCATGCGCCCAGGAGAAAAAAATTATATTTCGATATGGAAAGGTATATCCACCCTAATTTTTTTATATGTTCTTATCTATCACGTATCCTACCATAAACAATCGCCAAAAGTTTGAGAAGTAGTGGGAAGGTTTCAAAATTAATTATTTTGGTTAACTCTTAGCATGCGCCCAGGAGAAAAATTATATTTCGATAAGGAGAGGTATATCCACCCTAATTTTTTTATATGTTCTTTTCTATCACATGTCCTACCATAAACAATCGCCAAAAGTTTGAGAAGTAGTGGGGAAGGTTTCAAAATTAATTATTTTGGTTAACTCTTAGCATGTGCCCAGGAGAAAAAAATTATATCTCGATATGGAAAGGTATATCCACCATAATTTTTTTATATGTTCTTCTCTATCACGTATCCTACCATAAACAATCGCCAAAAGTTTGAGAAGTAGTGGGGAAGGTTTCAAAATTAATTATTTTGGTTAACTCTTAGCATGCGCCCAGGAGAAAAAATTATATTTCGATAAGGAGAGGTATATCCACCCTAATTTTTTTATATGTTCTTTTCTATCACATGTCCTACCATAAACAATCGCCAAAAGTTTGAGAAGTAGTGGGGAAGGTTTCAAAATTAATTATTCTAGCTCACATCAAGCAAGCAAGAGAAAAAAGTATATTTCGATATGGAGAGGTATATCCACCCTAATTTTTTTATATGTTCTTTTCTATCACGTGTCCTACCACAAACAATCGCCAAAAGTTTGAGAAGTAGTGGGGAAGGTTTCAAAATTAATTATTTTAGCTCACATCAAGCAAGCAAGAGAAAAAATTATATTTCGATATGGAAAGGTATATCCACCCTAATTTTTTTATATGTTCTTCTCTATCACGTGTCCTACCATAAACAATCGCCAAAAGTTTGAGAAGTAGTGGGAAGGTTTCAAAATTAATTATTTTGGTTAACTCTTAGCAAGCGCCCAGGAGAAAAAATTATATTTCGATATGGAAAGGTATATCCACCTAATTTTTTATATGTTCTTCTCTATCACGTGTCCTACCATAAACAATCGCCAAAAGTTTGAGAAGTAGTGGGAAGGTTTCAAAATTAATTATTTTGGTTAACTCTTAGCATGCGCTCAGGAGAAAAAATTATATTTCGATATGGAAAGGTATATCCACCCTAATTTTTTTATATGTTCTTCTCTATCACGTGTCCTACCATAAACAATCGCCAAAAGTTTGAGAAGTAGTGGGAAGGTTTCAAAATTAATTATTTTAGCTCACATCAAGCAAGCAAGAGAAAAAATTATATTTCGATATGGAAAGGTATATCCACCCTAATTTTTTTATATGTCCTTCTATATCACGTGTCCTACCATAAACAGTCGCCAAAAGTTTGAGAAGTAGTGGGGAAGGTTTCAAAATTAATTATTTTAGCTCACATCAAGCAAGCAAGAGAAAAAATTATATTTCGATATGGAGAGGTATATCCACCCTAATTTTTGATATGTTCTTTTCTATCACGTGTCCTACCACAAACAATCGCCAAAAGTTTGAGAAGTAGTGGGGAAGGTTTCAAAATTAATTATTTTGGTTAACTCTTAACATGCGCCCAGGAGAAAAAAATTATATTTCGATATGGAAAGGTATATCCACCCTAATTTTTTTATATGTTCTTCTCTATCACGTGTCCTACCATAAACAATCGCCAAAAGTTTGAGAAGTAGTGGGGAAGGTTTCAAAATTAATTATTTTGGTTACCTCTTAGCATGCGCCCAGGAGAAAAAAATTATATTTCGATATGGAAAGGTATATCCACCCTAATTTTTTTATATGTTCTTCTCTATCACGTATCCTACCATAAACAATCGCCAAAAGTTTGAGAAGTAGTGGGGAAGGTTTCAAAATTAATTATTTTGGTTAACTCTTAGCATGCGCCCAGGAGAAAAAATTATATTTCGATAAGGAGAGGTATATCCACCCTAATTTTTTTATATGTTCTTTTCTATCACATGTCCTACCATAAACAATCGCCAAAAGTTTGAGAAGTAGTGGGGAAGGTTTCAAAATTAATTATTTTGGTTAACTCTTAGCATGTGCCCAGGAGAAAAAAATTATATCTCGATATGGAAAGGTATATCCACCATAATTTTTTTATATGTTCTTCTCTATCACGTATCCTACCATAAACAATCGCCAAAAGTTTGAGAAGTAGTGGGGAAGGTTTCAAAATTAATTATTCTAGCTCACATCAAGCAAGCAAGAGAAAAAAGTATATTTCGATATGGAGAGGTATATCCACCCTAATTTTTTTATATGTTCTTTTCTATCACGTGTCCTACCACAAACAATCGCCAAAAGTTTGAGAAGTAGTGGGGAAGGTTTCAAAATTAATTATTTTAGCTCACATCAAGCAAGCAAGAGAAAAAATTATATTTCGATATGGAAAGGTATATCCACCCTAATTTTTTTATATGTTCTTCTCTATCACGTGTCCTACCATAAACAATCGCCAAAAGTTTGAGAAGTAGTGGGGAAGGTTTCAAAATTAATTATTTTGGTTAACTCTTAGCATGCGCCCAGGAGAAAAAAATTATATTTCGATATGGAAAGGTATATCCACCCTAATTTTTTTATATGTTCTTCTCTATCACGTGTCCTACCATAAACAATCGCCAAAAGTTTGAGAAGTAGTGGGAAGGTTTCAAAATTAATTATTTTGGTTAACTCTTAGCATGCGCCCAGGAGAAAAATTATATTTCGATAAGGAGAGGTATATCCACCCTAATTTTTTATATGTTCTTCTCTATCACGTGTCCTACCATAAACAATCGCCAAAAGTTTGAGAAGTAGTGGGAAGGTTTCAAAATTAATTATTTTAGCTCACATCAAGCAAGCAAGAGAAAAATTATATTTCGATATGGAAAGGTATATCCACCCTAATTTTTTATATGTCCTTCTCTATCACGTGTCCTACCATAAACAATCGCCAAAAGTTTGAGAAGTAGTGGGAAGGTTTCAAAATTAATTATTTTAGCTCACATCAAGCAAGCAAGAGAAAAATTATATTTCGATATGGAGAGGTATATCCACCCTAATTTTTTATATGTTCTTTTCTATCACGTGTCCTACCACAAACAATCGCCAAAAGTTTGAGAAGTAGTGGGAAGGTTTCAAAATTAATTATTTTGGTTAACTCTTAGCATGCGCCAGGAGAAAAAATTATATTTCGATATGGAAAGGTATATCCACCCTAATTTTTTATATGTTCTTCTCTATCACGTGTCCTACCATAAACAATCGCCAAAAGTTTGAGAAGTAGTGGGAAGGTTTCAAAATTAATTATTCTAGCTCACATCAAGCAAGCAAGAGAAAAAAGTATATTTCGATATGGAGAGGTATATCCACCCTAATTTTTTTATATGTTCTTTTCTATCACGTGTCCTACCACAAACAATCGCCAAAAGTTTGAGAAGTAGTGGGGAAGGTTTCAAAATTAATTATTTTAGCTCACATCAAGCAAGCAAGAGAAAAAATTATATTTCGATATGGAAAGGTATATCCACCCTAATTTTTTTATATGTTCTTCTCTATCACGTGTCCTACCATAAACAATCGCCAAAAGTTTGAGAAGTAGTGGGGAAGGTTTCAAAATTAATTATTTTGGTTAACTCTTAGCAAGCGCCCAGGAGAAAAAAATTATATTTCGATATGGAAAGGTATATCCACCCTAATTTTTTTATATGTTCTTCTCTATCACGTGTCCTACCATAAACAATCGCCAAAAGTTTGAGAAGTAGTGGGGAAGGTTTCAAAATTAATTATTTTGGTTAACTCTTAGCATGCGCCCAGGAGAAAAAATTATATTTCGATAAGGAGAGGTATATCCACCCTAATTTTTTTATATGTTCTTCTCTATCACGTGTCCTACCATAAACAATCGCCAAAAGTTTGAGAAGTAGTGGGGAAGGTTTCAAAATTAATTATTTTAGCTCACATCAAGCAAGCAAGAGAAAAAATTATATTTCGATATGGAAAGGTATATCCACCCTAATTTTTTTATATGTCCTTCTCTATCACGTGTCCTACCATAAACAATCGCCAAAAGTTTGAGAAGTAGTGGGGAAGGTTTCAAAATTAATTATTTTAGCTCACATCAAGCAAGCAAGAGAAAAAATTATATTTCGATATGGAGAGGTATATCCACCCTAATTTTTTTATATGTTCTTTTCTATCACGTGTCCTACCACAAACAATCGCCAAAAGTTTGAGAAGTAGTGGGAAGGTTTCAAAATTAATTATTTTGGTTAACTCTTAGCATGCAGGAGAAAAAATTATATTTCGATATGGAAAGGTATATCCACCCTAATTTTTTTATATGTTCTTCTCTATCACGTGTCCTACCATAAACAATCGCCAAAAGTTTGAGAAGTAGTGGGGAAGGTTTCAAAATTAATTATTTTAGCTCACATCAAGCAAGCAAGAGAAAAAATTATATTTCGATATGGAGAGGTATATCCACCCTAATTTTTTTATATGTTCTTTTCTATCACGTGTCCTACCACAAACAATCGCCAAAAGTTTGAGAAGTAGTGGGAAGGTTTCAAAATTAATTATTTTGGTTAACTCTTAGCATGCCCAGGAGAAAAAATTATATTTCGATATGGAGAGGTATATCCACCCTAATTTTTTTATATGTTCTTCTCTATCACGTGTCCTACCATAAACAATCGCCAAAAGTTTGAGAAGTAGTGGGGAAGGTTTCAAAATTAATTATTTTGGTTAACTCTTAGCATGCGCTCAGGAGAAAAAAATTATATTTCGATATGGAAAGGTATATCCACCCTAATTTTTTTATATGTTCTTCTCTATCACGTATCCTACCATAAACAATCGCCAAAAGTTTGAGAAGTAGTGGGAAGGTTTCAAAATTAATTATTTTGGTTAACTCTTAGCATGCGCCCAGGAGAAAAAAATTATATTTCGATATGGAAAGGTATATCCACCCTAATTTTTTTATATGTTCTTCTCTATCACGTGTCCTACCATAAACAATCGCCAAAAGTTTGAGAAGTAGTGGGAAGGTTTCAAAATTAATTATTTTAGCTCACATCAAGCAAGCAAGAGAAAAAATTATATTTCGATATGGAAAGGTATATCCACCCTAATTTTTTTATATGTCCTTCTATATCACGTGTCCTACCATAAACAGTCGCCAAAAGTTTGAGAAGTAGTGGGGAAGGTTTCAAAATTAATTATTTTAGCTCACATCAAGCAAGCAAGAGAAAAATTATATTTCGATATGGAGAGGTATATCCACCCTAATTTTTTTATATGTTCTTTTCTATCACGTGTCCTACCACAAACAATCGCCAAAAGTTTGAGAAGTAGTGGGGAAGGTTTCAAAATTAATTATTTTGGTTAACTCTTAGCATGCGCCCAGGAGAAAAAAATTATATTTCGATATGGAAAGGTATATCCACCCTAATTTTTTTATATGTTCTTCTCTATCACGTGTCCTACCATAAACAATCGCCAAAAGTTTGAGAAGTAGTGGGGAAGGTTTCAAAATTAATTATTTTGGTTACCTCTTAGCATGCGCCCAGGAGAAAAAATTATATTTCGATATGGAAAGGTATATCCACCCTAATTTTTTTATATGTTCTTCTCTATCACGTATCCTACCATAAACAATCGCCAAAAGTTTGAGAAGTAGTGGGAAGGTTTCAAAATTAATTATTTTGGTTAACTCTTAGCATGCGCCCAGGAGAAAAATTATATTTCGATATGGAAAGGTATATCCACCCTAATTTTTTATATGTTCTTCTCTATCACGTGTCCTACCATAAACAATCGCCAAAAGTTTGAGAAGTAGTGGGAAGGTTTCAAAATTAATTATTTTGGTTAACTCTTAGCAAGCGCCCAGGAGAAAAAAATTATATTTCGATATGGAAAGGTATATCCACCCTAATTTTTTTATATGTTCTTCTCTATCACTTGTCCTACCATAAAAAATCGCCAAAAGTTTGAGAAGTAGTGGGAAGGTTTCAAAATTAATTATTTTGGTTAACTCTTAGCATGCGCCCAGGAGAAAAATTATATTTCGATAAGGAGAGGTATATCCACCCTAATTTTTATATGTACTTCTCTATCACGTGTCCTACCATAAACAATCGCCAAAAGTTTGAGAAGTAGTGGGAAGGTTTCAAAATTAATTATTTTAGCTCACATCAAGCAAGCAAGAGAAAAATTATATTTCGATATGGAAAGGTATATCCACCCTAATTTTTTTATATGTCCTTCTCTATCACGTGTCCTACCATAAACAATCGCCAAAAGTTTGAGAAGTAGTGGGGAAGGTTTCAAAATTAATTATTTTAGCTCACATCAAGCAAGCAAGAGAAAAATTATATTTCGATATGGAGAGGTATATCCACCCTAATTTTTTATATGTTCTTTTCTATCACGTGGCCTACCACAAACAATCGCCAAAAGTTTGAGAAGTAGTGGGGAAGGTTTCAAAATTAATTATTTTGGTTAACTCTTAGCATGCGCCCAGGAGAAAAAATTATATTTCGATATGGAAAGGTATATCCACCCTAATTTTTTTATATGTTCTTCTCTATCACGTGTCCTACCATAAACAATCGCCAAAAGTTTGAGAAGTAGTGGGAAGGTTTCAAAATTAATTATTTTGGTTACCTCTTAGCATTCCCAGGAGAAAAAAATTATATTTCGATATGGAAAGGTATATCCACCCTAATTTTTTATATGTCCTTCTCTATCACGTGTCCTACCATAAACAATCGCCAAAAGTTTGAGAAGTAGTGGGAAGGTTTCAAAATTAATTATTTTAGCTCACATCAAGCAAGCAAGAGAAAAATTATATTTCGATATGCAGAGGTATATCCACCCTAATTTTTTTATATGTTCTTTTCTATCACGTGTCCTACCACAAACAATCGCCAAAAGTTTGAGAAGTAGTGGGAAGGTTTCAAAATTAATTATTTTGGTTAACTCTTAGCATGCGCCCAGGAGAAAAAATTATATTTCGATATGGAGAGGTATATCCACCCTAATTTTTTTATATGTTCTTCTCTATCACGTGTCCTACCATAAACAATCGCCAAAAGTTTGAGAAGTAGTGGGGAAGGTTTCAAAATTAATTATTTTGGTTAACTCTTAGCATGCGCCCAGGAGAAAAAATTATATTTCGATAAGGAGAGGTATATCCACCCTAATTTTTTTATATGTTCTTTTCTATCACATGTCCTACCATAAACAATCGCCAAAAGTTTGAGAAGTAGTGGGAAGGTTTCAAAATTAATTATTTTAGCTCACATCAAGCAAGCAAGAGAAAAATTATATTTCGATATGGAAAGGTATATCCACCCTAATTTTTTATATGTTCTTCTCTATCACGTGTCCTACCATAAACAATCGCCAAAAGTTTGAGAAGTAGTGGGAAGGTTTCAAAATTAATTATTTTGGTTACCTCTTAGCATTCGCCCAGGAGAAAAATTATATTTCGATATGGAAAGGTATATCCACCCTAATTTTTTTATATGTTCTTCTCTATCACGTATCCTACCATAAACAATCGCCAAAAGTTTGAGAAGTAGTGGGGAAGGTTTCAAAATTAATTATTTTGGTTAACTCTTAGCATGCGCCCAGGAGAAAAAATTATATTTCGATAAGGAGAGGTATATCCACCCTAATTTTTTTATATGTTCTTTTCTATCACATGTCCTACCATAAACAATCGCCAAAAGTTTGAGAAGTAGTGGGGAAGGTTTCAAAATTAATTATTTTAGCTCACATCAAGCAAGCAAGAGAAAAAATTATATTTCGATATGGAAAGGTATATCCACCCTAATTTTTTTATATGCTCTTCTCTATCACGTGTCCTACCATAAACAATCGCCAAAAGTTTGAGAAGTAGTGGGGAAGGTTTCAAAATTAATTATTTTGGTTAACTCTTAGCAAGCGCCCAGGAGAAAAAAATTATATTTCGATATGGAAAGGTATATCCACCCTAATTTTTTTATATGTTCTTCTCTATCACGTGTCCTATCATAAACAATCGCCAAAAGTTTGAGAAGTAGTGGGGAAGGTTTCAAAATTAATTATTTTGGTTAACTCTTAGCATGCGCCCAGGAGAAAAAATTATATTTCGATAAGGAGAGGTATATCCACCCTAATTTTTTTATATGTTCTTTTCTATCACATGTCCTACCATAAACAATCGCCAAAAGTTTGAGAGGTAGTGGAGAAGGTTTCAAAATTAATTATTTTGGTTAACTCTTATCATGCGCCCAGGAGAAAAAAATTATATTTCGATATGGAAAGGTATATCCACCCTAATTTTTTTATATGTTCTTCTCTATCACGTGTCCTACCATAAAAAGTTTGAGAAGTAGTGGGGAAGGTAGCAAAATTAATTATTTAGCTCCCTTCAGGCGGCTGGAGGAAAAATTGTATTTCGGTAAGGATATGTATTATTATTATTATTATTATTTTTATTATTATTACTATTATTATTGTTATTGTTATTATAAATTAATAAGTATTAATCGGAGTTTTCTAAACTTTATTAGAGGAAAACAAAAAAATTTATACTGAATTATAACAAATTTACATATCTTATATTTAAAGTAAATCGGCTAAAGTGTAGGCTGATGTATGTGTAGAGGTACAAAAAATGTTGTTGTGTATTTCTGCTATATTTTGTACATGGTCAAAAGCTCGCATTTTAAGAAATATTTCGCCAAATAAATACGGGAGAAGGACAAAGCAACGGAACTGGTCGTCTTCACATTCTGGGACGTACCGTTTAATATAGAAACATAGCAACTGTGATGATGTAAAGCTGAAAAAGTCTGTGCAGTAATCCCATTCCAAGTTGTTTGATCTTTCACTTTTTTCAATGGATTGGAAGCGTTGTGAAAATGGATCACGTTTGGAAATCCACATACTTTTCATTTCCGGCAGATAATCCTGCACACACTTTTCCAGTTCAATGTCGGATATGTTGAAATTTACATCAACCACTTCATCTGCAACAAAGTTTTCACATACCATACACAAATACTCAAACGATGATTTAGTCATCTCTTCGAAGGTTACTTTTTCATTTTTAATGCACTCGTAATGCATCCATCTACCACAATGGTCACACATAATCCATGATTCACCACACTTCTCACCAATACCACACATGAGGCAACGAGAGGACATATTCTCTGATGATAATATCAGATATCTTTGTAAAATGTCTCTGTAATCATCGGCACAGAAGCTTGCATCGCAACTTGAGGGAAAATTTTGCATGTTTGAAATAGTGCATAAGACTTGTATGTAGTAAATTACCATAATACCACAGTTGTATGCGTCTTTTTGTAGAGGGTAATATTTTAAACTAGCGGTTGTAAAAGATCTAGCATTTAACCTTTCGTGAGGTTGTTGTTGGTCCCTTCGGATCAAAAATTTTTTTACTGCATCCAGCGTCGACGAATGCGTTGTACTGGGATAGTCCATTAATGGATCTAATACATAAATGATTTTGGTTTTAATGTCCAGTACAACAAGGGTCCAATGGTTATTATTTAAGTTTACGGGTAACAAGACAAAATTCACATTAGAAAATGATGCCCTGTAGTGTACATTTTTGATGTTGTGCTGACTTGATAATAACAAAGCAGTGGAAGCTCCATCTATATAATAAATATCGTTGCGCCCCTTTTGTTTTATACATGAAAATGCCGCAGCATCAATGAGATAATCTGTAGTCCACAGCTGTCCGTCTTCATTCGAGGCCATACGTTTGCCTCTCAATGTCTTGTACTCTAAACTATTTAGATATATAGATTGGTTGTCGATACTTTTAAATATGCCAACAATAAAACAATGAGGAGACTGTATCGCGCCCGATATAAAGTAATTCTTGACGAAGGGTAATCCGTTGTGTAGTAATTCTGTCTTTTTCTTTGTGTACTTTTCTATCGTTTTTGGTTGATTATGGCCCTCTTCCTTATATATCTGCTTGTGGTCACTTGTCGTTTTTTCTATAAGTTTTTTAAAATTGGGATTGTTAAAATACCTAGGTTTTTGCTTTTTAGATTGCCGTTTCGACCAAATAATTTCTGCATGTGGATTATCAATATCGTCATTGCAGACATTCAAATCCGACGTGTCTATCGTCCTTTGTACTTTATGATATTTACTTATCTTTTTATTTACATCTCTTTTTTTTGGAGCTTTGCCGATATTTAGAGTAATACTTTTATATTCTGTTTGAACCCTTTGTTTCAATTTTTCTATAAATCGTCCCAATTTGAGCTTGGTGTTTTCTTGCAAGATATCAGTCTTAACAATCTTGAACCACGATTCTACGTTTGCGTTGCTAAATCTTTCTATACTTCTTTCTTTCTTCAAATAATGTAGCACACTCGACCAAATGGGGGCGTAAGGCATTATGTACATTAATAAGTAGTCAATAAACTCATTGTTTCTGAAAATGTTTTCTGTTTTGTGCTTATCATCATTAGCCGCAATATCACACCTGTATATCACTTTGGTATAAATACAGTGGAAGTGACAATAAAAAGGATTAGCGGTAGTACTTCCTCGAACTGGAAAATCATCGAGTTCAATGAGCTCATCCTCCGAATCCTTTTCGCTTGTACTTATAGATTGGCATGACGCAGATTTTTCCGCGAAAGATTTTAGAGCATTTTCTACGGACTCAAATTGTACTAAACTTGCAAGAATAACACACAAATCTTCAAACGATTGAGATAAGTCTTCCATATTTTGGCATTGCACTAACACACCCATGCAGTTCATAATTACTTCTTTAATTTTCCTTTTTATCCCAAGCTTAGTTAATTTATTAGAAATCATTTTAATAAAATGTGCACAGCATGAATGGATTGTAACCAGAGAGTTCAAACTATTTTTGCTTTCAGGGGATTTAAGGAATTTAAAACAGATCTTTAAATAATGAAAAAGCGTGACGTCATTAAAACCCAATGAAAGAGCTATCATATGTGCCAAACACCAATCAGATACGACATAGTTAAAAATAGGCCAATTTCGTTTACACTGTTTAACTACAAAGTTTCTAAATGAAAGAAAAAAACACGTCAAATTAGCTGCATCATTTTGGGATGTTATTAATTCAAACACTGGTATGATTTTGTTTTGAATATTTACCACTCCAGCGTAATAATATGGGGATTTCCCCTTATCAAAATCAGTAGGGCGTACCACAGACCCTGTAGCGTCAAAATACACGGATGATGGTTTGTGCTTTAATATTGTGTTTACTTGAGTTTGGCTGTATAAATAGACACATGTTTTACCACTGGGAAATTGAATGTATTTTTCTTCATTGTTCCATTCTTTAGAGCTGCGCATGATTACATCAATGTAGGCGTTTTTGTGTTCGTCGCCGTCCGCCAAAGCTTCTGATTTTGCTTTTCTATACACTGCGGAAGAACGTACATTTTGCAAGTTTCCGCTAAGTACTAAATCGTAATCTGCAGCTTGTATATGTTTTGCCCTCAAGTGACCTGGAGTTTCGTATAGTAATAGCTGTTTCACCTTTTGTCTTTCGTCAGAACGCAACTGGCGAACATGCTGTTCCTCGTCATGGT
The DNA here is from genome assembly GCA_036346205.1 of Vesta saturnalis. Classification (NCBI taxonomy): domain Eukaryota; kingdom Metazoa; phylum Arthropoda; class Insecta; order Coleoptera; family Lampyridae; genus Vesta; species Vesta saturnalis. Next base: position 2,779,087 of record JARFJB010000699.1, on the reverse strand, counting down.
TTTCTTCGCCCTTAGATTTAAAAATGATGTTTTGCTTATTCAGTTCAATAAAAGTTTCAAATTTGAACTTTCTACAGTTAGTGTGCAAGCAGTTTGCATATTCTACAAATGACGGTCCCGCACGACGACATCTTTTATGCAAACCTTTAAAAACAATGCAGCAAGTAATTCCGATTTTTGGCAATGTATCAATTATGACTGAACGTCGTTTTTCTGCGTTTTGCGAACTTTGAACGTCAAGTGTAATATTGGATATGGTCTTAAAAATATGTCGCTTGCCCTTTTCTTTGTTACTACTTGGACTGTCAATAAAAGCAGCATTTGAAGAGGTAGGTTGTGGTAAGTCGATTAAATCGTCTACAGAAGATTCTTCAACTCCAATCATGTCAGATGATTTTTCCACGTCATCTTCTTTGCTTTTGAATTCTGTAAAGTATGTATATTATTATCGTAGGTTATATCCCAAGACCTATGAATTTTGCCGGTTAAAACTACAGCAGCGTTTTTTTAAATTTGTTTAGAAAATAATAATAGAAAATAATTTTTTCTCCTGGGCGCATGCTAAGAGTTAACCAAAATAATTAATTTTGAAACATTCCCCACTACTTCTCAAACTTTTGGCGATTGTTTATGGTAGGACACGTGATAGAAAAGAACATATAAAAAAATTAGGGTGGATATACCTCTCCATATCGAAATATACTTTTTTCTCTTGCTTGCTTGATGTGAGCTAAAATAATTAATTTTGAAACCTTCACCACTACTTCTCAAACTTTTGGCGATTGTTTATGGTAGGACACGTGATAGAAAAGAACATATAAAAAAATTAGGGTGGATATACCTCTCCATATCGAAATATACTTTTTTCTCTTGCTTGCTTGATGTGAGCTAAAATAATTAATTTTGCAACCTTCCCCACTACTTCTCAAACTTTTGGCGATTGTTTATGGTAGGAAATGTGATAGAAAAGAACATATAAAAAAATTAGGGTGGATATACCTTTCCATATCGAAATATAATTTTTTTCTCCTGGGCGCATGCTAAGAGTTAACCAAAATAATTAATTTTGAAACCTTCCCCACTACTTCTCAAACTTTTGGCGATTGTTTGTGGTAGGACACGTGATAGAAAAGAACATATAAAAAAATTAGGGTGGATATACCTTTCCATATCGAAATATAATTTTTTCTCTTGCTTGGATGTGAGCTAAAATAATTAATTTTGAAACCTTCCCCACTACTTCTCAAACTTTTGGCGATTGTTTGTGGTAGGACACGTGATAGAAAAGAACATATAAAAAAATTAGGGTGGATATACCTCTCCATATCGAAATATAATTTTTTCTCTTGCTTGCTTGATGTGAGCTAAAATAATTAATTTTGCAACCTTCCCCACTACTTCCAAACTGTTGGCGACAGTTTATGGTAGGACACGTGATAGAGAAGAACATATAAAAAAATTAGGGTGGATATACCTTTCCATATCGAAATATAATTTTTTTCTCCTGGGTGCATGCTAAGAGTTAACCAAAATAATTAATTTTGAAACCTTCCCCACTACTTCTCAAACTTTTGGCAATTGTTTGTGGTAGGACACGTGATAGAAAAGAACATATAAAAAAATTAGAGTGGATATACCTCTCCATATCGAAATATACTTTTTTCTCTTGCTTCCTTGATGTGAGCTAAAATAATTAATTTTGAAACCTTCCCCACTACTTCTCAAACTGTTGGCGACAGTTTATGGTAGGACACGTGATAGAGAAGAACATATAAAAAAATTAGGGTGGATATACCTTTCCATATCGAAATATAATTTTTTTCTCCTGGGCACATGCTAAGAGTTAACCAAAATAATTAATTTTGAAACCTTCCCCACTACTTCTCAAACTTTTGGCGATTGTTTATGGTAAGACATGTGATAGAAAAGAACATATAAAAAAATTAGGGTGGATATACCTCTCCATATCGAAATATACTTTTTTCTCTTGCTTGCTTGATGTGAGCTAAAATAATTAATTTTGAAACCTTCACCACTACTTCTCAAACTTTTGGCGATTGTTTATGGTAGGACATGTGATAGAAAAGAACATATAAAAAATTAGGTGGATATACCTTTCCATATCGAAATATAATTTTTTTCTCCTGGGTGCATGCTAAGAGTTAACCAAAATAATTAATTTTGAAACCTTCCCCACTACTTCTCAAACTTTTGGCAATTGTTTGTGGTAGGACACGTGATAGAAAAGAACATATAAAAAAATTAGGGTGGATATACCTCTCCATATCGAAATATACTTTTTTCTCTTGCTTGCTTGATGTGAGCTAAAATAATTAATTTTGAAACCTTCCCCACTACTTCTCAAACTTTTGGCGATTGTTTATGGTAGGACATGTGATAGAAAAGAACATATAAAAAAATTAGGGTGGATATACCTTTCCATATCGAAATATAATTTTTTTCTCCTGGGCGCATGCTAAGAGTTAACCAAAATAATTAATTTTGAAACCTTCCCCACTACTTCTCAAACTTTTGGCGATTGTTTGTGGTAGGACACGTGATAGAAAAGAACATATAAAAAAATTAGGGTGGATATACCTTTCCATATCGAAATATAATTTTTTCTCTTGCTTGCGTGATGTGAGCTAAAATAATTAATTTTGAAACCTTCCCCACTACTTCTCAAACTTTTGGCGATTGTTTGTGGTAGGACACGTGATAGAAAAGAACATATAAAAAAATTAGGGTGGATATACCTCTCCATATCGAAATATAATTTTTTCTCTTGCTTGCTTGATGTGAGCTAAAATAATTAATTTTGCAACCTTCCCCACTACTTCTCAAACTTTTGGCGACAGTTTATGGTAGGACACGTGATAGAGAAGAACATATAAAAAAATTAGGGTGGATATACCTTTCCATATCGAAATATAATTTTTTTCTCCTGGGTGCATGCTAAGAGTTAACCAAAATAATTAATTTTGAAACCTTCCCCACTACTTCTCAAACTTTTGGCAATTGTTTGTGGTAGGACACGTGATAGAAAAGAACATATAAAAAAATTAGGGTGGATATACCTCTCCATATCGAAATATACTTTTTTCTCTTGCTTGCTTGATGTGAGCTAAAATAATTAATTTTGAAACCTTCCCCACTACTTCTCAAACTGTTGGCGATTGTTTGTGGTAGGACACGTGATAGAAAAGAACATATCAAAAAATTAGGGTGGATATACCTCTCCATATCGAAATATAATTTTTTTCTCCTGGGCACATGCTAAGAGTTAACCAAAATAATTAATTTTGAAACCTTCCCCACTACTTCTCAAACTTTTGGCGATTGTTTATGGTAAGACATGTGATAGAAAAGAACATATAAAAAAATTAGGGTGGATATACCTCTCCATATCGAAATATACTTTTTTCTCTTGCTTGCTTGATGTGAGCTAAAATAATTAATTTTGAAACCTTCACCACTACTTCTCAAACTTTTGGCGATTGTTTATGGTAGGACATGTGATAGAAAAGAACATATAAAAAAATTAGGGTGGATATACCTTTCCATATCGAAATATAATTTTTTTCTCCTGGGTGCATGCTAAGAGTTAACCAAAATAATTAATTTTGAAACCTTCCCCACTACTTCTCAAACTTTTGGCAATTGTTTGTGGTAGGACACGTGATAGAAAAGAACATATAAAAAAATTAGGGTGGATATACCTCTCCATATCGAAATATACTTTTTTCTCTTGCTTGCTTGATGTGAGCTAAAATAATTAATTTTGAAACCTTCCCCACTACTTCTCAAACTGTTGGCGATTGTTTGTGGTAGGACACGTGATAGAAAAGAACATATCAAAAAATTAGGGTGGATATACCTCTCCATATCGAAATATAATTTTTTTCTCCTGGGCACATGCTAAGAGTTAACCAAAATAATTAATTTTGAAACCTTCCCCACTACTTCTCAAACTTTTGGCGATTGTTTGTGGTAGGACACGTGATAGAAAAGAACATATAAAAAAATTAGGGTGGATATACCTCTCCATATCGAAATATAATTTTTTCTCTTGCTTGCTTGATGTGAGCTAAAATAATTAATTTTGAAACCTTCCCACTACTTCTCAAACTTTTGGCGATTGTTTGTGGTAGGACACGTGATAGAAAAGAACATAAAAAATTAGGTGGATATACCTCTCCATATCGAAATATAATTTTTCTCTTGCTTGATGTGAGCTAAAATAATTAATTTTGCAACCTTCCCACTACTTCTCAAACTTTGGCGACAGTTTATGGTAGGACACGTGATAGAGAAGAACATATAAAAATTAGGGTGGATATACCTTTCCATATCGAAATATAATTTTTTCTCCTGGGTGCATGCTAAGAGTGAGCTAAAATAATTAATTTTGAAACCTTCCCACTACTTCTCAAACTTTTGGCGATTGTTTATGGTAGGACATGTGATAGAAAAGAACATATAAAAAATTAGGGTGGATATACCTTTCCATATCGAAATATAATTTTTTCTCCTTGCATGCTGATGTGAGCTAAAATAATTAATTTTGAAACCTTCCCCACTACTTCTCAAACTTTTGGCATTGTTTGTGGTAGGACACGTGATAGAAAAGAACATATAAAAAATTAGGGTGGATATACCTCTCCATATCGAAATATACTTTTTCTCTTGCTTGCTTGATGTGAGCTAAAATAATTAATTTTGAAACCTTCCCACTACTTCTCAAACTTTTGGCGATTGTTTATGGTAGGACATGTGATAGAAAAGAACATATAAAAAATTAGGGTGGATATACCTTTCCATATCGAAATATAATTTTTTCTTCTGGGCATGCTAAGAGTTAACCAAAATAATTAATTTTGAAACCTTCCCACTACTTCTCAAACTTTTGGCGATTGTTTATGGTAGGACACGTGATAGAAAAGAACATATAAAAAATTAGGGTGGATATACCTTTCCATATCGAAATATAATTTTTCTCTTGCTTGCTTGATGTAGCTAAAATAATTAATTTTGAAACCTTCCCACTACTTCTCAAACTTTTGGCGATTGTTTATGGTAGGACACGTGATAGAGAAAGAACATATAAAAAATTAGGGTGGATATACCTTTCCATATCGAAATATAATTTTTCTCTGTGCTTGATGCTGAGTTAAAATAATTAATTTTGAAACCTTCCCCACTACTTCTCAAACTTTTGGCGATTGTTTATGGTAGGACATGTGATAGAAAAGAACATATAAAAAAATTAGGGTGGATATACCTTTCCATATCGAAATATAATTTTTTCTCCTGGGCACATGCTAAGAGTTAACCAAAATAATTAATTTTGAAACCTTCCCCACTACTTCTCAAACTTTTGGCGATTGTTTATGGTAAGACATGTGATAGAAAAGAACATATAAAAAAATTAGGGTGGATATACCTCTCCATATCGAAATATACTTTTTTCTCTTGCTTGCTTGATGTGAGCTAAAATAATTAATTTTGAAACCTTCACCACTACTTCTCAAACTTTTGGCTATTGTTTATGGTAGGACACGTGATAGAAAAGAACATATAAAAAAATTAGGGTGGATATACCTCTCCATATCGAAATATACTTTTTTCTCTTGCTTGCTTGATGTGAGCTAAAATAATTAATTTTGAAACCTTCCCCACTACTTCTCAAACTTTTGGCGATTGTTTATGGTAGGACATGTGATAGAAAAGAACATATAAAAAAATTAGGGTGGATATACCTTTCCATATCGAAATATAATTTTTTTCTCCTGGGCGCATGCTAAGAGTTAACCAAAATAATTAATTTTGAAACCTTCCCCACTACTTCTCAAACTTTTGGCAATTGTTTGTGGTAGGACACGTGATAGAAAAGAACATATAAAAAAATTAGGGTGGATATACCTTTCCATATCGAAATATAATTTTTTCTCTTGCTTGCTTGATGTGAGCTAAAATAATTAATTTTGCAACCTTCCCCACTACTTCTCAAACTGTTGGCGACAGTTTATGGTAGGACACGTGATAGAGAAAAACATAAAAAAATTAGGGTGGATATACCTTTCCATATCGAAATATAATTTTTTTCTCCTGGGCGCATGCTAAGAGTTAACCAGAATAATTAATTTTGAAACCTTCCCCACTACTTCTCAAACTTTTGGCGATTGTTTATGGTAGGACACGTGATAGAGAAGAACATATAAAAAAATTAGGGTGGATATACCTTTCCATATCGAAATATAATTTTTTTCTCCTGGGCGCATGCTAAGAGTTAACCAAAATAATTAATTTTGAAACATTCCCCACTACTTCTCAAACTTTTGGCGATTGTTTATGGTAGGACACGTGATAGAGAAGAACATATAAAAAAATTAGGGTGGATATACCTTTCCATATCGAAATATAATTTTTTCTCTTGCTTGCTTGATGTGAGCTAAAATAATTAATTTTGAAACCTTCCCCACTACTTCTCAAACTTTTGGCGATTGTTTATGGTAGGACATGTGATAGAAAAGAACATATAAAAAAATTAGGGTGGATATACCTCTCCTTATCGAAATATAATTTTTTCTCTTGGGCGCATGCTAAGAGTTAACCAAAATAATTAATTTTGAAACCTTCCCCACTACTTCACAAACTTTTGGCGATTGCTTATGGTAGGATACGTGATAGAGAAGAACATATAAAAAAATTAGGGTTGATATACCTTTCCATATCGAAATATAATTTTTTTCTCCTGGGCGCATGCTAAGAGTTAACCAAAATAATTAATTTTGAAACATTCCCTACTACTTCTCAAACTTTTGGCGATTGTTTCTGGTAGGATACGTGATAGAGAAGAACATATAAAAAAATTAGGGTGGATATACCTTTCCATATCGAAATCTAATTTTTTCTCCTGGGCATGCTAAGAGTTAACCAAAATAATTAATTTTGAAACCTTCCCCACTACTTCTCAAACTTTTGGCGATTGTTTATGGTAGGACACGTGATAGAGAAGAACATATAAAAAAATTAGGGTGGATATACCTCTCCATATCGAAATATAGTTTTTTCTCTTGCTTGCTTGATGTGAGCTAAAATAATTTATTTTGAAACCTTCCCCACTACTTCTCAAACTTTTGGCGATTGTTTATGGTAGGACACGTGATAGAGAAGAACATATAAAAAAATTAGGGTGGATATACCTTTCCATATCGAAATATAATTTTTTTCTCCTGGGCGCATGCTAAGAGTTAACCAAAATAATTAATTTTGAAACCTTCCCCACTACTTCTCAAACTTTTGGCGATTGTTTCTGGTAGCACACGTAGTAGAGAAGAACATATAAAAAAATTAGGGCGGATATACCTCTCCATATCGAAATATAATCTTTTCTCTTGCTTGCTTGATGTGAGCTAAAATAATTAATTTTGCAACTTTCCCCACTACTTCTCAAACTTTTGGCGACTGTTTATGGTAGGACACGTGATATAGAAGAACATATAAAAAAATTAGGGTGGATATACCTTTCCATATCGAAATATAATTTTTTTCTCCTGGGCGCAAGCTAAGAGTTAACCAAAATAATTAATTTTGAAACCTTCCCCACTACTTCTCAAACTTTTGTCGATTGTTTATGGTAGGACACGTGATAGAGAAGAACATATAAAAAAATTAGGGTGGATATACCTCTTCTTATCGATATATAATTTTTTGTTGCTTCTGCTTTATAGAAGTTGAGGGAATAATTAATTTTTTATTAAGAGATGGTTATAGGTATATTTTACAATAATGTTCACATAACGTAAAAGAGCTTTCATTTTGGTAGTTTTTGGGTTTGAATTAACGTTTTATAACTTTATTAAAATTTTATGGCAATATTTGTTTGGTCTGCTGTAAAAAAACGAATCCAAAGCTAAAACGAATCCGAATCCCAAGCTAAATTCACACACGTCTATTACAGATGCGTCAAAAGATGTTATAGGGGAAAATAAAGCTAGATGTATCAAACTTTTTATTGATGGCTTCAGCTAAAGACCAAAATTTATGACAGGCTAAAGGACATGTAGCTATAGTCTGTCAAAATCTCCAAATGCAGTACAGGCACAGAGTTACTCTGTGGTACAGGTTCTTATGGTCTAAATGTTTCCTAACTAACTTTCGTCATCTACCAATATCGCTATTTTTTTCTTTCATGGCAATGTTATCAAACATAAAATCTCATTTAAGAACACATAACCTCTTTATACTTTCATATTATTATTCGTTTGCACTACGTTATTTTTCAAATTAAACCAACTCTATTAAAAATCGTTCCTTTCAGAACGCTGAGTACAAGCGTCTTCTAAGGTAATGAGTAATTTCTATAATTCTGTTATTTAACTTAATATTATGAAATTTCTTTAATTCTTCGCTATGGAAGTGGAAATTCAAGCTAGCCCTTCAAAACGACATACTGGATAATATTTCACCCATAAGGACTAACGTCTCTTGGCAAAGAGAACAAATTGTTAATTGGCTTGTGAGAAAGAAATACCCATTGAAGAAAACGTTTTCAAGTGAGACTTGCTGGCTTTTGTAGCTCAAGTGAGGCATCAATATGACAAAAATGAATTTGATGTTATGGCACAAGATAGACGTCATGATTAGCTTTGTTTACCTCCATACCACTGCGAATTAAACCCGATAAAAATGGTATCGACACAAGTCAAACCCATTAAAATGAATAATACGATGTTTATGGTAAAGAACATGAAAAGGTTAATAAAACCTGGATACAAAGAAGTGACAATTGAAAACTGGCAGTGGCAACATTATATAAATCATGTAAAGACTATTGAAAATAATATGTGGATAGCAGATAATCTGCAAGATGATATTGAACAGTTGATAATCAACGTTACACAATCTTCTTCCAAGGAGCTAGTGGTCGACTCCAGCTATTAAATCAAATTAGCTGAAAATAAATTTTGTATCTATAATAAATGTATTTCGTTTACACACAAGTTCCTACTATAGGCAAAGTTTCAATGTCTACTTCATCCAATGTTGCATGGTGTTAGTTAAAAGTGTTTCTTTTACATGTCAAAGTGAATTCTGTAGCAGTATCGATAATTATAATACCTTTATTGCTGTTAAAATGCAGATAAAGAAATACCTTAAGGTTAAATTAAACTTAAATGACTGTACACGAAATTATACACGAATTTCCACCAGTCGAGGGAGGTACTGCTAAAAAATATATATATAATAAGCGTATTTGATACATTTAAAACAGTTTTAGCGAGGTGTCTAAAAATTATTGTTGTAATTAAGGTATACGTTGTAGTTATAGAAAGTTGTTTTATTAGGTACTCCTTAATGGTTAATTCGAATGTGGCCATAATGTGCTCTTTGTTTCCAAGTCAGTTCTTACGCCAACACCACATCTCATGTGAAGTTCATGTATAATCCCGCGTTGTTTAAATGTAATTAAGATTGTTTTTTATGTATTATAAACATTCACACCTTAATACCTATTTCAAAATACCTTAAGGTTAAATTAACCTTAAATGACTGTGCTCGAAATTATACACGAATTTCCACGAGTCGAGGTAGATACTAGTAAAAATATATATAATAAGAGTATTTGATACATTTAAAACTGTTTTAGTATAAAGTGTATCTAAAAATTATTGTCGTAATTAAGGTATTCGTTGTAGTTATAGAAATTTGTTTTATTAGGTACTCCTTAATGGTTAATTCTATTGTGGCCATAATGTAATTTTTGTTTCCAAGTCAGTTCTTACACCAAGACCATATCTCATGTGAAGTTTATGTATAATCCCGCGTTGTTTAAATGTAATTAAGATTGTTTTTTATGTATTGTAAACATTCAAAAACATAAATACATATAAGCATGTACATCTACAATAAAATTCATTAATTGCCGAAATGAAATTTAATAAAGCAATTTTTAGAGTTATCTCGGTGCCCACATTTAGCTTCTAATGCGACCAGCTTCTTATGAATTGAACCTCTATTCGGTGTATTTACAAGCCGATTTATACATTTATTTATTTTCGTCTTTTATTTTAGGTTAGAAACTCTGTACCGTGGCTACCTGACCCGCTATTGTAGAACGGTGGAGTAGTTTATCGGTGTAATAAGTTTGGCAAGCATGCACTGCCTTCCCATAAGTACGTACCATACTGTACTTGGAGGTTTGAACGTTCTATAGTTCTATTGTATTTTTGTTCAAAAAAAATTTGTAGCTTTAATGATTATACTTTTGCGGATATTTCTACTAAGACGTAATCTGAATGACTGTCGACCATTTTATTGGATTTCCATTTGGTGTAAGATTTATTTTTCAGATATTGCAACAGTCACCCTGTATATCGTTTTTTTCATAGAGTTTTACATCATCCATCCTGTACAAACGCATATTGTATTTGGTTGGTAACGTGCTGTTCTTGTTTATTTTAAGAAATATTTCAAAATATAGATTTAAGCTTAGAATTTCCTGTTATAAATTGAATGGTTTAAGTATAAAATCTTGGAATATTTATATTCTAAGCATAAAATGGATATTGAACAATCTTTGGACGATAATCATGATAGTTCACAAAAGAAAGGCCGACATCGTAAAAAACAATTATACAAGTCAATCCTACAGCAAATGGAATTTTATTTTAGTGATTCTAACCTCACTAAAGAAAGATTCCTAGGACAGCTTATACAAACTGATCCATGTAAACACACATTTCTTGCACTAGCACAAATTTTAACTTTACTTTTAGATGTTGATGTCGCCATTTTTTTACAATTCAACAAAATACGTAAACTTACATCAAGTTTAGAAGATGTAACAAAAGCCATAAGTAAATCAGATCTTATAGAGTTATCCGAAGATAAAACGAAAGTACGTAGGAAAGTTCCAGTTAAACTGAAAGAAAACGTAGATGAATGCACAATTTACGTTGAACGATTAAAATCTGATGCAACCCACGAGTGGTTGTCATCTATATTTTCAGAATTCGGAAAAGTTGTTTATGTGTCGATACCTAAATATTCACACAGTAATATTATAAAAGGGTTCGCTTTCATTGAATTTGAAACTGAAGAATCTGCGAATGCAACACTTAATTTCTTTGAATCAATTGATTGTAAAATACCATCAGTATTAGAACCACATAAATTATGTAGTATTTCCACTTTCGATAATAATGAAAAAAAGAGTAACACTTTGAAAAATGAACAAGATAAGGATAAAAAACGAAAGGTTAGTAGTAATTCATTTGAAGATTTCTCAAACATGGAACAGAAGAAGAAGAAGAAAAAGAGTGACAGTCATGAAAATGATAATCAAAAGGAAAGTAGTGAGGAGAATCCTAAACTTGATTTGGAAGATTGTCAGAATGATAGCTCGGCCGTAGTAAAGGAACAAGATACCATTTCTGAAAGTGAAGGAGAAGAAAAAAAACGGAAAAAGCAGAAAAAAGCCCATAAGAAACGGGCTAATTTAAAAGAAATTGGTTTACAAGTGTTATCAAAGTAAGTACGCATACTTAATAAGTTATAATATTTTTATCGTGAATTTTAGGAAAAACTGGAAAAAGATGCGTAATCGTTACTTAGAAATGCAAAGAAAAAGTATGGCAGAATTAAAAAAACATTTATATAAACAACGATCTGCAGACTCCTTTGCGCCTAAAAAAAAGCTAAAAGAGAATGCTAAAGAAACTGAATCAGATGATGTGCAAAATAAAATTATACAAGAATTCGTGCCAGGAATTATTGTTAAGGTTTCCTTATCCGAACCATTTATCGAAGGTAAAAAGTTAAAGGTAATATTAAGTGCTTCTGTGAATTATGTCTAAATCTGTATCTTTAGGAAGAGCTTAAGACAAATTACACTGATATTCAGTATATAGATATTCCCCATGCATATGGAAGTCAAGAAATATATATTAGGTTTAAAGATAATAAAAGTGCAGATGATTTTTGTACTTCCGATTTTAAAGGCAACAAATCATGTATTTTAGAAGGAGACGAAGAACAAAAATATTGGCAGAAAATAGAAGAGTCTAGAAATGCAAAATTGAAAAATGCAAATCGTAAACAAAGAGGAAGAGATAAGCTGCTTAAAAAAGCTGAAAAGCAAACTGCTAAACACATAAGATTTGATAATAGTGACTGAATAATGTAATTTGTAATATGTGGGTGGTTTAAGGTTCAAAAATAATTTGTAATGTACATGATGTATTAAAGTTTATTAAAAAGAGTTATTATTTTTATACACAACTTAATCTTATGCCTTCCCACTTTTTTGTGTGAAGTCTTGAGTTCCCTTGTTTTCTATCCTGGGTGTGGTTACTTTCTTTTCACACTTTTCCTCTTCTTCTTGTTTTTTTTTTTAGTTATATAGTAAATTACCTTTTAAGTTTTCCTTCCCATATTGGTTTGAAATTTTACCAATACATCCATTTCTTAGTTTGTCTCTAATTGAAACCATGTATCCGTTATTTTTATAAAGGTTTTGCATCACTATTTCTGTTTTGATTTATTCTAGGATTTTGTAGATACATTGTTATGTAAAATTTTTTATATCTTATTAATTAACATTACTGGAGGACCGGAAGACGGGGGTTTTCCGACCTTAGGTAAGGTATGTACTAAAGAGGTTTGTTACATGTTTTAATTACACGCTGTGCTTTAAAAAGATTATATCTTTAATTATGTGTTTACAGCTACTCATTACCTCTGATCCAGAGTGTCAAATTTCTTACTGTACATCTAGATCAAAAACATGATCTCGCTTAAGTTCAATCAAAACATTTGTTACAAAGGCTATAGTGACTAAGGTCTCTCTTATACTTTAATCAAAAATATACAATACCCTATGTCATTGTTTAATAATATCCCACATACTGTTATCAAGTAACTTTAAGCATTTGAGAACATAATATTTTATTTATAAGTAAATGAACAGTAGTTTTTCACGTTTTCAGATGTCTGAAAGTTTTAGTCCGTAAGTGACATTGTTCGGCTCATAGACTAGATTACACATTTTTCCACAATTACACAAATATAGTAACATTCATTACTGGTAAACCAATCATTTTCTGATTTTATTACCGAAATAGATTACTTATGTATATAGACTGTAGGAAAGTGGATTATTGAAAAACCTTAAATTGCCATTCAACATTTTATGAAATGGGTCAAAAAAAACCTATAAATCTTTTAATACTTCAGTAACCAATAAAACAATAACAAGTAAATGTGAAAAGAAATCAAAGAATATAAACTGCATAGAAAAATCTGGAACTACGGAACAAACAAAATACGCGTTTCAATAACTAAGTTAGCATCATCAGCGGTTGAGTCGGTCGAAGTAGAAAGAAAAGGCCACGTATTTCATTCTGTGCCCAAGGGTGGGGGTGCTCGAGCTTTCCGAGCTCCTTCAGCCACAATCATGGATTCCCAGCATGCATACATACATTACGTATATATGCATGGTGGGATTAAGGATGGGTGTGGTCAGGATAAGAACGGAGTTAGGGTTCTGAGGGGGAAAATGCTACCCCAGCATTCGCCTAAGTAGCCGCACATATACGCAGTGACCATGCCGCTACGTGTGTATGAGGAAAACCCCCTGAAAAAACCTCATGCAAGGTAGAGGGTAACGGGAATCGAACCCATTACCTCCCGAATGGTAAGCAGATCGTGTCACCACTACGCTACCAGCTCGGTAGGAAGAACTAATGAAAATTTGTAATATGTAGGGTAAACGGTGGGGAGGGGGGGGGGTATGCCGGTCACTTAAGGATGTTTGTTTATAACTTTTGACTGCTACATATTTGAGAAACTACAAAGGGTGAAAAATAAAGGTTAGGAGCACATTTATCTTAGTTTTATCTCTCTTTCAACTTCAAAAAACGAAAATATTAGTACAAAAATTACAAAACAATTTGGTGTGATGGCAACTTACACGCAAATATTTTTTTTTTCTTTAGTGGTTTGTGCAGGCTTTATGTGTCAAATGACCACACATTACACATCTACGCCATATTTCTCCGTTTTTTCCATATTCACCGCGCAGAAGGCAAATGTCTTCAGTAATATCTCCGTCCCTGCTGTCATCATCATCTACAGGTATAGCATAAGGCCTTGTCCGCTTTGACTTTTGTCTTGGTTCAGATATTTGCAATTGCTGTTTGTCAAAAATTTTTCTTTTTGTCTTTTCACCAGATTTACCTGCTAAATTTTTCTTCCTATTTTCTTCTTTCTGTTCAAGAATTTCCTTTAACGGAGTGGAAGTAAAGATTATAGGTTAATTATATAATAAATTAATAATAATTTTTAATTATAGAATGCTGTTTCGTTGACTTCTTATTTGAATTTTTAGCATTAGAACGCGTACAAGAAGGCACAGGAATACTGTCTGCTGGCTGCTGTTACAATATCAGCAGCCGAATCGATGCTTTTCTTCTGAGGAGTAGTCTCGTTCTTTTTACTTATCTCTTCTGCATTTTCCATTCTAACAGAATCCTGCCTTTGTAGATTTTCTGCTGGAGCAAAATCTTCTTCTGTAAAAATATCCGGATTAAAAGGAAACAAGCCGGTTTCTCTGAAGCCTTTAATAACTTTTTCGGTGCCACTTATTTTTCCTGATTAAAAGGAGCTTGTGTGTTATTCAACTTTGCATAGGAAAAAGCACATCCTTTAACTTCTTTTGAAGTTAACCCGAAGTAATGATTTGCCAACTTTGTAACTTGATATGTAAGTTCCGTTTCATCCTCAAGCGAAAACACTGGTTTTAGGCCTAATGAAGGTTCAGGATTATTTTCAGGTTTTATTCTGTCTTGCAAAGTAGATTTGGGAATGCTAAATCTTTTAGCGGCATGCCTCTCTGATAAGCCTTCAGCCATTGCATTTAATGCTGCTTGTCACTGTCCCTTAGTCCAAAAGGCTTCAGTGTTTTTTTGGTGTACGTGCGTGGCATCTGCAATAAATAATAAAATTAAAATCGTGTTATTGATTTAAGTAGGGTAATGCGGGCAGGCGTCTTATCACTGGCCGGTATTACCCCATACGTTCACCACTTTACTATTGCTCATTCACATTATTAATGGTTGATATTAAGACAAAAACGGTTGGACACATCGAAGGAAAACACATAAAGCTATACACATTAAATTTGAAGAATCCTTATTCAACAATAAATTTGATATGCATACCTTAAAAAATGTTTTATTGTTAAAAAAACGATTTTTAATCACAACGCGAAAGAGCTAATCCCTGCAATGACGAAGCTACGAATAGATGGCGGTGAACTGATCCTGCAATCAACAGTTCACTTGAAGCTAAGTAGGGTGGGGCTTTTACGTATGAATCAGGCCGGCCGTCATTACCCCGCTGGCTGGTATTTCCCCACCTTCCCCTATACCATCAGCGTGTAACGCTTTGTTGCTTATCTGGTGAAAGTAAAAGTTTAATGAGTTATGAGTAGCCTAAAAGTTCTTGATGATCATTAGAATTTGTTTGGTTTTGGTCTCTAAACTTTCACAACAATCAAATTCATGCTTATTACTGACATATTTGATTAAGGATACCTTATCTACTAGATGCTTTTTATCAAACGTATGTAGGGTTACGGCAGAATTGTCCCAACGTTTGTATTTTATATGAGCTAGATGTTCTATAAAGCGACTTTGATAGGTCGTTTTATAGTTTGTCCCACATATATTTGTTCACAATCTTTTCAATTAATTTTATAAATTTCCGACCTATCCAGCTTATCCACTTGATCTTTTAGATTGCCTAAAACAGTTTGCAAACTATTATATAAAGTAGTGTCTGTTTTCAAATTAGTTTTGGAAAAGATTTTAGATAGACCTTTTGTATAAGCAGGGCAGTTTGGTCATTTTACATACTTTGTATTCATTTGTTCTCTAGCGTTACCTAATGTAGTTACATTCTTAAGCCTCCTCCTAATATGTGTTTGTTTCCTAACTATATTCATAACCGCTTCATCTGAATTGTATGCAGCAATTTCTTTAATAGTGCGTAAAACAAAAAAATTTAAAGCCGCTAATTTATGCTGTCTACAGTGATTTGAGCCATTAGTTATGAATTTTATAGTGCTAGTTTCGTTACGATAAATATCTAGATCTAGTTTACCAGAGTATCTAGGAACGGGGGACTGTCACTTTCCTCTATCTCAAAGATAAATTTGGTTGTCGAAAACTTAGGATTTAAAGTTTCTACCGAGTTCTAAACACTACAAATTTTAGTATTAAGGATGACAAAAACATCACCCACGTATCTAATCCAAATTCTAAGAAAATAAGGGAAATCGCGTTTTAAGTCTGTGTCAAATTTACCCATGAATAGCATAGATTGGCTATAGCTTATCTCCGTTTATGGCCAATCTATTCATGGGTAAATTTGCTTAATTTTCCTCTTTTAGTTCAAAATTATAATAAAGAATTACGCACTACTAAAGAAATTGCAGCATATAATGGGTTTCCAGATGAAGTGGTTATGAATATAGTTAGAAAACAAACACATAGGGTGAGGGTTAAGAATGTAACTACATTAGGTAACGCTACGCTAGAGAACAAATAGAAACAAAGTATGTAAAATTACCAAACTACCCTGCTTATATAAAAGGTCTATCTAAAATCTTTGGCAAAATTAATATGAAAACAGTCACTACTTAAGATAATAGTTTGCAAACTCCTTTAGGCAATCCAAAAGAGCAAGTGGATAAGCAAGATAGGTCGGGAATTTTAAATTAAATGTAAAAATTGTGAACGAATATATGTGGAGCAAACTAAACGACCTATCAAAATTCGCTTTAAAGAACATCTAACTCATATAAAATACAAACGTTGGGGTCAGTCCGCCGTAGCCCTACATATGTTTGATAAAAATCAAGTAGTAGATAATAAGGTATCCTTCATCAAACATGTTAGAACTAAGAACGAATTTGATTGCTATGAAAGTTTAGAGATCTTCAAAACCAAACAAATTCTAATGAATAATGACGATCAACGAGTTTTAGGCTACTCAAAACTCATTTTCATAACTTTTACTTTCACCAGATAAGCAACGAAGTGTTACTCTCTGATGGTATATATATATATATATATATATATATATATATATATATATATATATATATATATATATATATATCAGGGTGGCCCACTTAAGCGGGATTGCTTCATAACTCCCTTACTATTACAAATACGAAAAAATGTTTTATATAAAAGTTATCCACAGTCATAAACTACACGTTTTAAAATTATTTTCAGAAATGGCGGACTTCCGGTTATACCGGAAACTGTTGCCAACTTCGTTATTTTAAACAGAACAACCTATATATTATTACATTTTTGAATTCTTCGTTGAATTTAAAGGTCACTTTAATAACCATACTATGGGTCTACGTCGCTTTGCTTCTGAGTTATTTGACATTTTGTAGAAAAAATGACGTTTGTAGTGCCTCCGAAAACTTTCAATATCTAGAAGACGGATAAAGGTAGAGAGATGCGGCTTTCGTTTTTTACTTCCGAAAAGGGTACCGCATCATTCTCATTCATTGCCAAAAATCTTGCTTTTAGAATCCAATAATTTTTATCGCTCCAAAAATATTTTTTTTCAAACATGGATAACTTGATTTTTTTAAATGGAACCACCCATATTTTCTTACATCAGCGGATAGGAAATTAAATTTCCTTTCCACTGATGTAACATTATTAATATTTTGGGGTGATAGTTTTCGAGATATTCACATTTTTATCTAATTTCAGTTTTTATTGCGCATTGCCGCGGTGCTTTGGATAACGTTTGTCAATTGTTTTAAGCAACTGATAAGAAAAGTCAGTTTCTCGAGCTTCTGTTGTGCTTTGCTGTCTTGTGTATCAGTTTAAGTGTTTCTACAAGACATTTCCATTAAAATGTTGTTGTCCGACGCAGAGTTGATCGACATGACTTTCATTCTTGGAGAATGCCAAAGGAATGCGTTATTGGCGTCAAGGATTTATGCGGTACGGTATCCTGAACAAATACTTCCCCGAGAAACAGCCTTTTAAAAGTTGTTGCAACGTCTTGTTTTTAGAATTCAATCATTTCTATCGCTCCGAAAATAACTTTTTTCAAACATGGATAACTTGATTTTTATAATGCATACGAAATAAACAATAAATACTCAAGAATTAAGAACACAAAACTCAAAAGAAATACACAAGAAATACATAAGGAATGAACAATAAATACATAAGGATTGCACAAGTAGGTAATACAAAATAATTACTTAAGGCTTACACAAGAAATAGAGAAGAAATGCACAATAAATACATAAGGAACGATCAATAAATACATAAGGACAATTACTTAACGATTACAGAAGATATACAATAGGAATGCACAAGAATTACACGAGATTCAAGAATGACAAGAATAACGCAGGAATGACAAACAAATCACACAAGTATTACTGATAACACACCTCTTCCAGATCTCAATGCTGCAACACTATTTACCCGTAGAAATGGGCACAGGCTTCTGTTTTGATGTTCATAATAAATGTTCAAAATGTCCCTCGTTTTGTTGAAGACATAACTGCATACGTTTCCTGAACTCCAGATCAACTCTCTCCAGAATGTCAGGTGTAACATATCGGAACGCCTGAGTAATTCTGTTCTGCATATCTTCAGCCGTAGTTACAGCAGTATGGTATACTTTATTTTTTACAAAACCCCACAAAAAATAATCCAGCTTGGTCAAATCTGAAGATCGCGGTGGCCAAGGTACCGGTCCTCCTCCACCAATCCATCGATTTCGAAACTGTTCGTCTAAAATTAGGCGAACTCGTCTAGCGTTATGAGGGGGAGCCCCGTCATGCTGCATCCACATATTCTGAAGTCTCCCCAGCGGAACGTCAAATAACATATTATCCAGTTCATTTTGAAGGAATTGGGCATACATTTTCCTAGATAAATGGCCATTAAAGAAGAAGGGTCCAATAATATTGTTTCCTAAAATGCCCGCCCAAACATTTAGAGACCTATAATGCTGAGAATTTGTTGTCCTGAAGTGATGTGGATTTTCTGTGTCATAATTATGAAAATTATGTCGATTTAGTGTGTCCATTTCGGTGGAATGTCGACTCATCGGAGAACAGAACCTTCTTAAAAAACGACTCATATTCCTCTACTCTATCAACCGCCAACTGACAAAACACGTCTTCTCTCTAAATCACCACCTAGCAACCCTTGATGCAGCTGTACTCGAAAGGGATGGTACTTATGCCGACGTAAAATTCTTTGTACCGATTTCTTACTGATGTTAGTTGCACTGCTAATATCCCTCGAACTTACGTGAGGATTTTCCTGAACAGAACCCAATACTAAAAATTCATTTTCTTTAGTGGTCATCCTGTTGACATGTTCCCTCGTATGATACTGCACGCGTCCGGTGTTTGAAAAAGGTTGTAACAACTTTTGAAAGGCTATTTCTCGGGGAAGTCTTCGTTCAGGATACCGTACCGCATAAATCCTTGACGCCAATAACGCATTTCTTTGGCATTCTCCAAGAATGAAAGTCATGTCGTACAACTTTTTAATGGAAATGTCTTGTAGAAACACTTAAACTGATACACAAGACAGCAAAGGACAACAGAAGCTCGAGAAACCGACTTTTCTTATCAGTTGTTTAAAACAATTGACAAACGTTTTTAAAAGCACCGCGGCAATGCGCAATAAAAACTAAAATTAGATAAAAATGTGAATATCTCGAAAACTATCACTCCAAAATATCGATAATGTTACATCAATGGAAAGGAAATTTAATTTCCTATTCGCAGATGTAAGAAAATATGGGTGGTTCCATTTAAAAAAATCAAGTTATCCATGTTTGAAACAAATTATTTTCGGAGTGATAGAAATTATTGAATTCTAAAAGCAAGATTCTCGGAAGTAAACGAAAGCCACATCTCTCTACCTGTATCCGTCTTCGAGATATTGAAAGTTTTCGGAGGCACTGCAAACGTCATTTTTTCTACAAATGTCAAATAACTTAGAAGCAATGCGACGTAGACCCATAGTATGGTTATTAAAGTGACCTTTAAATTCAACGAGGAATTCAAAAATGTAATAATATATAGGTTGTTCTATTTAAAATAACGAAGCTGGCATGGTTTTCGGTATAACCAGAAGTCCGCCATTTCTGAAAATAATTTTAAAACGTGTAGTGTATGACTGTGGACAACTTTTATGTAAGACATTTTTTTCGTATTTGTAATAGTAAGGGAGTTATGGAGCAATCCCGCTGAAGTGGGCCACCCTATACATATATATATATATATATATATATATATATATATATATATATATATATATATATATACATATTAGAAATTTTCTTTAGTTCGTCCCAGTCGACCGCTGATGATGATAGCTTAGCCATTGAAACACGTTCTGTTTTTAATTTTGTGTGGTACGTGGGTGTATTTTGTTTGTTATAGACTGTATAGCGTAAATAAATGTTATAAAGTACATATTTGAAGGTTCTATGTCAAAGCAACAGATGTACACTACACCGGAATGGCTTTATGTTATAAATTAGAAAATTCGCGAAATCACGGAACAGATGTAAAGTATTGAGAGAAAGACTATTAAGAGATGAAACCAAGAGGCATTTAACAGAACTTTCTAACAGGCAGCACACATCAGCTGCTTTAGCATATAATACTTATTTTGTGTGGAGAAACTGGAAGAATATATGAACATTATGCACAAGAAGTAAGAACCTAGGTTTTTAGGGGTCCTAATCTAAATTTCGTTTACTTTTTTAAGACAAACCATTAGCGCAGCATAAAGAAAGCAATAATAATAACAGTATAAGTTATACTGTCTTAGTAAAAAACTATACTGTTGCTGTTTGTACTTGTATGACCGCTCATGAAGTGCACAATCGAACAGAGACAAGCTGATAAAATTATGTTTGTTGACGCTTCGGGCAACTGTGACATTTATGACTCTTTAAGTGCGAAAAGTAAATTTATTTGTTGTGGCAGTGGCCCCCTTAGTAAAAACTAGGTAGGTACATCAAAACCTTAGTATAATTTTAACAGATAGTAATTTGGGCAAGCGAAATGTTTTGCAGAAAAACAGGTCTTACGTGACCCTATATTATTGTCTAGATTTCATGTTCTTGAGAAAGTATGGTGATGGATAATCACGTTCAAAAATAAAGTTCCATGAAATGATGCGCAAGACTACTAAAGACTTATTAAGACTACATTGAATGCGACAACACTAAATGAACTTGAGGCAGCAAAAGAAGGGCTCTTTAAATAATGCCAAAAAGATGGTCTCAGAATATATATGAAGAAATGATCTTGATCATAAACAACCTTAGTGTATTTTTTACAGACCAAATTGGTCAGTCTGAGGTAGTAATACTGCTTGTAAGAATACATACCTCTGAAACAAGCAACATTTTTATCATGTAACTGACAGATTACTACACCAAACAATATCTAAAGTCATAGTTGCAAAATACTTACCCAGTTATTCTGTGCAGTCGAATTCAATGGTTACACTGCCAACACCGAGGGTCAGTATAAAGCAGTATAATGTGCTTATTACATTTAACACCTTGTGTAACTTTATGGCATTTGATTTACTTATTTGAAGTAGCTTCGGGAAAATCCTTAAATAATAATATTTTCAATTTCTATTAATCACCTCTGGTGAAACAGTAGAGGGAAAGGCAAGGAGAAGCTAAGAAGTACAGGATACATTTTTAACAGAAATGTAAGTTGAGAATGTTGACCCTCCAAAACTACTAAGTGATGGATCAATGCATAATTTTGATGATCATAAATACCATAGAAACGAAACTATGATTTGAAATAATATGTAGGTTCAAAAACCACACTATTAAACTGGTTTGTGAATCAGTTTTAACTGCATAGGAATTCCTACAATATCGGTTCCAAAATGCAAAATGTAGCAGAACGTTGTGGGATTAACAGATATTTTGTTGGCAGAGGATCAATAGGGGAGGAAATGGAATCAAGGGCCACCTATCGACTCCTAATTTCCGTGATATGACACCCCATGTACTCTAGTGGTTGGGAGGAGAACTGCAAGGTAATAGTGTTACCAAAAATCTATATTTACGAACTAAATTTCCACGCGGCAAAATATAATGTCTGTATAACAAGAGCTAAATACCGTGCTCCATGAGAGTTGGTAAGCATCAGGGTCAAAAATTACTGTTATGTGCCTCAGCGTTTGGCCAATTGTTGCCAAAAATCTATATTTATGCACTAATTTCGTTAGCGGTGGTAGTACTAATTGCCTCCATGGAGAAGAACCAAATTCTCGGGTCCATATGTGTTGGCCAGCATTTACGCCGAACATTGCAAAAAATTATATTTGTACACCGATTTTGTGGTAATCGTGGCAAAATTGATTGCTTCGATTACCAAGAGTTAAGTTATGTGCCCCATTAGTTCCCATATCAGGATTTGGACTGATTACTGTCCTAAACCTACATATGCACCAATTTCGCTGGTGTCATGGTAAAACTAATCGTGTCCATGCACACCAATAAATTCTATAGTTGGTCCATGTATGATGGTCAGCATTTGGGCCGAATATTGCTCAAAACCCATATTTATACACCAATTTTGTTGGAGCAGTGGCAGAATAGATTGCAGCAGTGACTAATAGAAAAGTGTGTGTGTGTGTGTGTGTGTGTGTGTGTGTGTGTGTGTGTGTGTGTGTGTGTGTGAGTGCCCATGTGCGTGTGTGTGCGTGCGTGTGTGTGAGTGCGTGCGCGTGTGTTGGTGTGTGTTGGTTTGTGTTGGTGTGTGTTGATGTGTGTGCGTGTGCGTGTGTGCGTTTGTGTGTATGTGTGTGTGTGTGTAAGTGTGGGTGTGTGTGCGTGTTTGTGTGGGTCTGCCTATGTGTGTGTGAGTGTGTGTGCGTGCGTGCGCGTGTGTGTGTTGGTGTGTGTGCGTGTGCTTATGTCTGTCTGTGTGTGAGTGTGTGTGAGTGTGTGTGTGTGTGTGTGTGTTTGTGTGTGTCTGTGTCTGTGCGGGTGTCTGTGTCTGTCTCTGTGCCTGTGTCTGTATCTGTGTCTGCGCCCACGTCTACGTCTCCGTCTGCATCTGCTTCTGAATCTGCGTCTGCGTCTACGCCTGTGTCTGTGTCTGTATCTGTGTCTGTGTCTGAGTTTGTGTCTGTCTCTGTGCCTGTGTCTGTGCCTGTGTCTGTCTGTGTCTGTCTATGTATGTGTCTGTGGGTCTGTGTTTGTCTGTGTGTGTGTGTGTGTGTGTGTGTGTGTGTGTGTGTGTGTGTGTGTGTGTGTGTGTGTGTGTGTGTGTGTGTGTGTGTGTGTGTGTGTGTGTGTGTGCGTGTGTGTGTTTGTATGTGTGTGTGTGTGTGTTTGTGTGTGTGTGTGCGCGTGTGTGTTGGTGTGTGTGCGTGTGTGTACGTGCGTGTGCGTATGTCTGTCTGTGTGTGTGTGTGTTTGTGTGTGTGTGTGTGCGCGCGCGCGTGTGTGTTGGTGTGTGTGCATGTGTGTACGTGCGTGTGCGTATGTCTGTCTGTGTGTGTGTGTGTGTTTGTGTGTGTCTGTGTCTGTGTGGGTGTCTGTGTCTGTCTCTGTGCCTGTGTCTGTGTCTGCGCCCACGTCTACGTCTCCGTCTGCGTCTGCGTCTGCGTTTGCGTCTACCCCTGTGTCTGTGTCTGTATCTGTGTCTGAGTCTGTGTCTGTGTCTGTGTCTGTCTCTGTGCCTGTGCCTATGTATGTGTCTGTGTGTGTCTCTCTGTGTGTGTGTGTGTGTGTGTGTGTTTGTGTGTGTGTGTGTGTTTGTGTGTGTGTGCGTGTATGTGTGTGTGTGTGTGTGTGGGTGTGTGTGTGCGCGCGCGTGTGTGTGTTTGTGTGTGTGTGTGAGGTGTATTACATAGATTTTCCTTGGTCGTTAGCGGTGGCCGTCTTCGTTTTTTGCTTGGGGATATGAGATATTATCTAGGAGGTTTTCGAATCCTTCAGGGAGGTTTCTGGGTGAGGATAGCTGATGGGTGTTTGAATCTGTTTTTGTGTTTTTTGCTAAGGGATCTAAGTGAGCGGAGTGTAGGGAGGACGGATGTTGTTTTTTGTGGATTCCGTTTCGCCGAATATCCTACGGTGTGTGTAATTCGTTTGCAGTGTTTTCAGTCGTTGTGCGATAGAAGTAACTTTGGCGTGTTGTTTGGTGATTTTGTTGGGTGTTCTGTAGTGTAAACGATGCATTCTCTGTAGTATTCAGCGTTCACATGAAGCTGTGAATTTTACGTCCTTGGGTTTTAGGGTAGCGTACAATGGAGCACGGAAGTCCATAACGGGGCGTATGGTCTTGTAAGTCTGTTGTAGGGTTTCGGGATGGCAACATATTATGCGACCCCTAAGGATCTCTAGGAGGTTGGTTCTGTTTTTTACTTTGTACCTTTGTGTCTTGTTTCGGTCAGCATTACCTTTCCCGTTTCAGAGAAATAGTCATCTTTTGAGAATAGTTTGTGATTTTGTGGGTACAGGCGGGGTGTCGGAATAGGACGGCTTGCGTCTTGGTAGGGTTTACGGTGATTCTCCTTTGGCTAGCTCAATTGCAGAAGTTCCGTAAAGTGGTGGAAATATTATTAGATGCACTTTTAGTTGGTTGACCGGTTTCCCAGAAGGCCACGGATTGTAGGCTCGGCCTTGTCTTGTTCGCTAGAGATTAAGTTACTCTGAGGATCGGTTTGGTGGAATTCGGTACGTTTGGTGATTATATTGAAGGTGTGCCAGAATTTCAGTCCATCTCTATAATTAAGTTTGGAGGTGGTCTGGATCCATTTTCTTTTGGTGTATTTGTTGGTTTCGCGTCGCATTAGGACGTTTAGTCGGTTATATTCGGTCTTGAGGGCGGGGCCCCATGATATCTGGAATTTGCGATATACTCGCATCTGCCCTTTGATCAAGGTTACGACATATTGTGGGAGAGGTTTGCGAGAGACATCGATTAATTTTTGGAGGATTGAGGCGTCGACCGCTTCCGTGATAACGATAGTTAAGTAGGTGAGCTCTCTTTCGACATCGTTGGAAGTATGGATATCGTACGCCTGAAGATACATTCCACTCGGCTTTTTGAAAATCTTTTCGGATGATGTGTGTTGGAGGAGGAACGGGGGCAAGGGATGTTTTAACGAGAAGAGGGACGTGGTTTGAGGTGACGGTTTCACCTGTGGCAATCGGTGGCCATGTGTTTAATTAGTGACTCGGTGCATATAATGTGATCGATTATAGAGGCACATTGATGACTAATAAAGGTTGGATTGGTGTTCCTTACCCGTAACAGTGGTAGGGTAAGAATATTGTGCGAGAGGCGGGTACCGTTTCTATTCGTCATGGAATCTCCAAATTGGTTGTCAGTCATACCCTCCTATAACATTGGGTTGGCCGGAGGTGTGATCTATCAGGTCATTGGAAGTACCTTCTTTGGGGGGTTGTAGCTAAAGAAGGTGACGGGAAGGGGTAAGTGTTCCGTTGCAGCAACATGTTCAAGATGTTGGAGGTGTGGCGAAGCAGGATAAGGGGTGGCAGGAAATGAATTTTTAAATCTGAGGGCTGTGCCTCGCGAACTATTGTGGGCGCTAAAGTAGAGGAACGATTTGCATGAGCAGAGTCAAGAGTGCATCGGTAGTTTAGTTTGGTTTCGGTGATTGCGGGCACTTGTATTTCTCCGACGAACGCCCCGCGCATTAAATAAGCATTTTTGCAAAATAACACTTAAGTAGGTAAGCTTATAAGCATTTATAATCATTAGCTTAAAAATCCGCAGACTACTCATAATGTCACTCTTATTTGTTCCATTTTAATAAGCAAATAAGTTACTATTATATACCACTGGAAGAATAAAATATTGCATTCAAACTGGTATAAAAAGAAAATCAGTATGTAATACAGCAGTATCAAATATTTAGGGAATGATCAGTTGAGAACTTGTGGTTTTATGTTCAAGTCTCTCTCCAAATAGTACTGGCAACACTGGCCATAAGATTTAATATTGGCTATCCTACTGTAAAGTCGGGCTGAAATCCACTATAGATACATTTCCTGTTACTTAAATAGCGAATTAAATAATGATTAACTTGCACAGTAGCTACAGAAGAATTGCGTTAACGAGTAATTACAGTTTTGTCTTCAATGTCAGGTCTTACCCATCATTCGACAAAATCAGTTAACTGTGATATAATGTTGCTGCATTTGATTTACGAATTGAATTTCTTGTGTATCTCATCCTCTTTATTATGAAGAAAATTCACTTGAATGGCTTTGGACATCTAGCTTCCTGTCAACATCACTGCTGTCCTCTTCCATTATTAGTTTCTTCCCTTCCCCTTCTTGTTATCTTTGCTGTGAATTTTTTCTTCTTTTGTAAAATTCTCCATCTTCAGTGGCATCATCGATTATTTTAGCAGGGTTTAGTGCGTTTTATAATCTTTCATTTTTAATTTATTCAAGCTTATTGGTGACACCTCTTAAGGTAATGACTTTAGCTACTGAACAAATTTTTTTCCGCGTAGTCGAGCCTTTTGGAGTTTTTTTTATTTGTTCAAAAAGCAACTCTTCAAAAGAGGTAACAGTTTCTGGTACAATTACGTACGATATTGATGGTTTTGGTGCAGTGGCGAAACTACAAAATTTTTCTGGGGGGGGGGGCCAGGCCCCACAGGCTCTTTTTGGGGAGGGGTGCGTATAAAAATTTTGTTGGGGCGTACACACCACTTTTTTATAGATGCATGCGCATGAAAACTACGTCAATCTTGTTTTCACTCTTTATTTTAAACAGTTTTGGTTTTCATCATCATGGTTTGTCATATACCTACTTTAAGTAAAAGAATTTCTTGTTTTCACATTTTATTTAGGAAATATAACATATAAGTATGAATAAAAAAAACTTCAAACTAATTTTAGTTTTCTATCTGTTTGTATAAAAACAGAGAGAACTTGTTCAGCCGACAATTTCTGCTTAACTAAAGCATTTTCGATACAGAGAAGTAATAAATTTGAAAATCTATCTTGTACCATTGTGGTTCTCAGCCATGTTTTTATCCGCCTCATAGCGGAGAAACTTCTTTCGCAACCAGCTGAACTGATTGGAAGGCCTACAGCAATTTGTAGTAATTTGTAAAGATCTGGAGTCAGATCCCCCTTCACTTGAACTTTTAGATTTTCCAACGTGATTTCAAGGTTTTTATTTTTGAATAAATTTCGTATCACTAAAACTTCAGCTTGAAGTGTTGAGATTTCGATATTGAAGGCCCTCTGATAATTGGCGACGAACTCAAATGCTTGATCCAAATCTAGCTTCATAAAGGAATCAATCGATCTTGCAAGGGGAAGATTTTCAAATCGTTGTTTCATATTGCCAATCATGTTGTCCATGACTTGGTAGTAAATGTTGACTTTCCAGTATTCGGGAGCTGTAGTTTCTGCAGGTATGTCGATCAGAGATGATTTACCCAGGGTTGAGTCAGATAGATATTCATTAAGGCCTTTGTGGTTGCTTCCTTTTTTTTGAAATCCTTAAAGGCTCCAAACAAATGTCTTGTTCTCCTGAGAATTTTTCTATTTCACTCCACAGGTCCTCAAATTTGTTCCACTTCTCTTCAAAGCTACTTATAGTGCTATCTATGATATCACTAGCCTGACCTAGTGTGGCATCTTTTCTCTGAAAATATTTACTCAGTACATTTGCGACCATTAACACTGAATGGAAGACGAACAAACAAACGACAAATTGTGGCTTTATCATTGATGCCTGTATTCCAAGTGCTTCTACAGAATTTTTGTCTTGCCCTTGTTCAATTTCCTCATCCAGAGCATTTCGAATTGCTTGGAAATTTTTAAAAAGGGATTTGCAATTTTCATATCGACAACTCCACCTGGTACTGCTAAGACTTCCCATTTCGTCCCCCGACTTTATACCTAGAGCATCACGAGCGTTTATGAGATGAGAGTGATGACCGGGTTGAGAAAAGTGGACGTATATTGCCTGCAGAGTGTTGAAAAATGCAGCTGTAGTAGACACCTTAGAACAACTGTCGACAATTACCAAGTTCATCCTGTGTGCCAAGCAATGAAAGTAAATGGCTTTTGGATGATCCTCCCTTATTTTGGGTTGTAGTCCTTGGTGTTTCCCAGACATAACACTAGCTCCATCATAGGATTGGCCAATTAATATGGCGTTATTCAACAAACTGCATTTACTTAGATATTTTTTAATAAGTGTTTTTAAACTCTCGGCATCTCTAGAGGAAGAACAATCTACGAAACCAAGAAAACGTTCCTCAACTTCCAAGCCTACGGTATATCTGATTGCCACGGACAATTGTTCTTGTTTGTAACACCTAGCTTCATCAACCATTATCGAAAAAAAAACCACATTGCCGCACTTCTACAATCTGTTCAATAACAAGTTGAGATGCGATGCTTATTATTTCATTTTGTATTTTGGAACTGCAATAACTGATATGCCTGTCTAGATGCATCGAAAAATTCGTGTCATGTTTTGCCATAAGTTCACCTAACTCCAGAAAATTTCCTCGGTTAGTAGATGTTGCGTCTTCTCGGTGTCCTCGGAGTGGCAGCCCTTGACGTGTCAAGTATAAAATCATGTCGATTAATTTTATCATATAATCTCGGTTCTGTATTATCATTTCTTCATGTTGTATGGTTAGCTTCTTATGAACATCTCCGGCCTTCAAGGAATGCTTGTAGCCTACAAACCTTTGCATACAGTCACTGTGAGCCAAAGAGGTGTCATGTTTTTTCAGCGACTCACTTAGTTTCCTCCAATTACTGAACCCATTAATCGAAAACTTTTCATTTTGATCTCGAATATTTGCAGAATGCCGAAAATGTCTGCAGACAAAGCAGAACGGTTTATCTAACTTCACACTATATTCAAGCCACTGATAAGTATCAAAGAATTGAGACGAAAACGATCTCCGTCTATCTCCAAATGAACTTTTTGGAAAAACAACCCTTGGGCCCCTTGGCTGCGAACGACCACTATCAAGAGTTCCCAGATCTTGATCGTCCGGATCATTTCGTCCTCTTTGATTTGTTTC
Source organism: Vesta saturnalis (assembly GCA_036346205.1). NCBI lineage: Eukaryota > Metazoa > Arthropoda > Insecta > Coleoptera > Lampyridae > Vesta > Vesta saturnalis. The sequence goes on along the minus strand of JARFJB010000699.1, from coordinate 2,749,925 downwards.
TGCAGATGTAAAAACATCGGATGTTTTGCTACCTTGCCCTTCTTCAGCGGCTTTATTTACATCTTCTCGTATGCCTCCATCAACATTTTCTATATTTGAAGTTGAAGATTATGTTAAATCGCAAGCTATCTCAATATTTGTTGTTGAGTCACATACTGGAGTAGACGTTTGCCTTGTCTCAGTCTCATCTTTGTCGGGTTGATTTGTGGCAGATTTGAAAAACGATCGTATGTCTTTGAATTTCTTCATGTTCAAACCGCCCACAATCTGCAATCTGCAACGCAAATAAAAGCAAATTTATAAACACCGAAGTTAACTGCTCGGACACTGATGGAGAAACAAGTAAAAGGCGTGAAAGAAAGTACAAATCAAAATCCCTTTGCAGTTTTAACTTTAAACTATTATTATTATTATTATTAGCTGAAACTTGTGATGCAATATTTCCTTTTTTTTTCACCCATCAAAATTTTAACATCTTATAAATACTCTAAAACAAACATACAAATAAGTAAAATTACCTTAGTCCTTAGTTGTTTGTGGCAGATGGCCTTGGCAGTGGCTATTTGTTTGCTTTGATGTTTTATTTCACACAGCACTGTGCTGTCAGCACAGAAGACTCAGAACATGGAACACCGAACACAGGTTATATTGGCACTTGGCTCATAATAATAATAATAATAATAATAATAATAATAATAATAATAATATTACATAAAACATTAAACATAACTATAACAAGTACTAACCCCATGAATTCATCGTGCGTTCCAGCGTTGCTTATATAGGTACCGATGACGCAAGCAACCCTTCTCGAATCTTCTAGAAGTTCGATGACTAATAATTTACGTAAGCTGCTGTCTGCGTCTGCCAAGGCATCGTAATTATGATTCATACATCTAGATTGTTCGGAATAATGAGTCACCATTTCCGGTATGTTACATTATTTTTAAGTTTCAAGTCTCGCTTCCTTTATAAAAAGTTATCTTTTAGAATGTTAATGTAAACTGTATGTAAACTAATCTAATCTACTAATCTTTGCGGCGTCTTTATGCTTGCTGGGTTTACTACATCGTGAAAGAGGAACTATACATGCTATTGTTTATGCATCAACACTCAACGCATATCAGTATCATGAACCAAAACAATTCCAGGAGCAGCACAGTCACAGTCAGCAGTCTACCGCTGCCGCGCCGCTTAGCTAAACAAATATTATTTCACCGATACAACTTATGCTCGAATGACGAATATTCTATGTCCTTACATAATAAATAATAATTGTACTTATCACTATGCCACTATTACTACTCTTTTGTTTATCGCAATGGTTTAAGATTTAACGAATTAGTTAGATGGAATTTAAGATAAGAATGAAAAATGGGGAAGTGCTCCGTTTTTCTGGGGGTGTCACGGCTTGCCTGGGGTGTGCCTGGCACACCTTGCACCCCCCCTAGTTTCACCACTGTTCTGGTGGATATTCTACCAGGAATGTTGTAGCACTGTTAAGATCCTGATTTTTTACTTGGAGTTGATAACTTTAGCACTATAGCGTTACAAAATTGAGAAATCCAACTATCTGAAATTCACTTTTGAAAATTATTGAATCTATTTTTTTCCAAATATTAGACAGTATTGGGACATATAGATTTTGTAATTTTGTAGTTATAATTGTTCTGTTACCACTTCACGAGCTTTTACTCTATGTAATGTTAAAGACCAAATCACGTTCATATGTGACTTGTATGTGAAGGAAGCTTTAAGATGATTATCTAGTTGTCTTGCTAGGTCCTAATATTAGATACCGAAATGAGAACTACGTCCATGGTCGATGAGGACTATGTTTCTCTTTGGAAATGTTGTTTAGTTAACTTCATCCAACTATTCTTCGTAGCCGAATAAGCCATTATTGGATACTAGTCATTCTCACCAGTGAGCCATGAAACCCACATACATTTGTCCTTATGAACAATATGATGGGGTAGCTTCCTGCTAACTGCATTTGCTTCCATGAAAACTATAATATTCCCAAGACCAAGTTGTGCAGTTTATTCCAATCTTTTTGTCTTTTGCAATTTAATTTCAAAGCAGTGATTCTATTGCCAAATGTCTGTTTAAAACAAGGTGGCATTGCTTTTATTAATTTTTCGCTTACCCTAAACCTATGACCGTAAGTAATGTTTATCGTCCCCTGGGCCTTTGCTGTCACATAAATTTTCATTAAACGTCGTTATCAAAGTCTGGAATCAAGAGAATAAAACTGTAAAATAATAATATGTTCTGATTCTGAAAAATTGTGATTATGCGAATTAGTGAAAATGAATAGTAATTCAGACAGTGATGAACAATTTACATATACTCCACCAGATTTGCAAGAAGAAGCTAGCAATGTTTCTCTAAATTTGTTACCTACAAAGTCAAGACATAACGGTACGAAAAATACTATGAATTGTTTAACAACTGGAAAAAGAGTAAAAAGCAAAAAACCTAACAGAAAATGTATTACTTGCTTATCTATCGGAAAGATCAAAGATTGTAAATGCAGGTACACTATGGTCTGAATTTTCAATGTTGAAAAGCACTTTTAAAGTCAAGGAAAATATTCATCTCGATAATTTTCATAAAGTTCGAGCATTTTTGAAACAGAATTCTATAAATTACCTTCCCAAAAAGTCCAAAACTTTGACTCAAGAACAATGCATTAAGTTTTTTAAGGAAGCAGATGATTCTGAATATCTTGAATAATATTACAAGGAAGTTTATAATCACAAACCAAATAGTTGACGGATTGAATCTACTTAACAATGTACAGGTATATTTCTCTTAGACCTACCCATATCCCTCATAATCGCTTATTCATTTATTACAAGGATAATAAATGATCGGGAAAAGCGCATTCAGCAATGTCCAGAAAAAATAGGCACTTTTTTGAAACTGCCTGAACCTAATACATACACAGGACATTGCTTCTGCCGTAGCTCTGCAACCCTTCTAGCTAACTCTGGAAGTAATTTAATAACACTTAAAAAGCATGGAGGTTGGTGCTCTTCTGCAGTTGCAGGAGGATGTATCGACGACTGCTTATCGAATAAGATTAACATTTCTGAAAAAATCCTGACAAGCCAAGAACAGCAGCCTAATACTTTCAGAAAACCACAACTGAAGTGTTAAATAATTCTGATCAAATAAATGAATTGCCAGTAATCTAGATAATTCCAATGCACCATCAACTTCATCCGTAGAAATGTCACCATACTGCTAGCACTTCAAACACCTACCAGATGCCTATAAATCCATAATTGTGCTGAAGGGATAATTAACATTAATTACTATAATAAATTCATATATTCGTTAAGTTTCTTATTAAATTCTGTCTGCACTTATAAAATTAAAGATTTTTGTTATATTTTTCTATTTTTTGATGGAAAACAGTTGTGTACCGCACATGCAGAAAACGCTTTAGCAGCCCTTAGCTACCCTCGCTTCGCTTTGCTCGCCATTTGCTAAAGGTCATTTTCTGCCCTTGTGGCACAATATACTATTTTCTCTATAAGGCCATAGAATAAATTTACATAGTCGAAAGTACATTACATTTTTATTTGTTTGCAGAAAGCGAGTAAAAAGTCTTTTTGTCATTATCACTCGATTTTCATTCTTATGATTTTTAGCAAAACTCATTTAAAAGTTCCTCTCAAGAGCTTAAAAAATATGCAAGTATCATTCAATTTCCATTGAAGGAAATATCACCTTCAACAAGTCATAGCTTGTTAGTATTGCATCTATAGAAATATAAGAAAAAACAATCTCCCTGTTTTTTTATAAGCTTCATATTTGAAAGCGTTAGCAAAAGCACACGATTTAAGTTAATCATAGTATGAATATCATAATTGTGATTTTGTAATTTCATTCATACTCACTAAAGAATTGATAAAATGTGATTTAACAAGTTTAAACTTTAAAATAGGGACACAAAAATAAATTAATAACATTATAAATTTAGCAATAAGTTAGTTAGAATCACGGACAAGCCATATGGCTTATGTGTATACATATGTTCTTTAAACTAAGTAGATAAGATATAACATTGTACTTTTACATCTGAAAAAATAAATTTAAAAAAATAAAAAAGATTGTATGGAATAAGGAACGATATTTAAATAAATCAAAAATGAATTTAAATACGATTATTTGACGTACTCAAAGTGCGCATAAAAATAATATATACTTACGAATATAAACTTTTACTCTAAATTAATTATAAAATTATTTTATAAAACACAACATTAAACTAATACAACGTTAGGTAGTCTTATTACACTAATAATAAAAGTCCCACTTACACAGTATCAATAAAAATTTCATAACATACTAAGAATATATTAAAATTGTTTTTAATAATTTCCACCACTGCTATGTCTAAAACCTCCCCCACCTCGACCTCCGCCACCAAAACCACGTCCGCCAAAACCACCAGATCCACCAAAACCACGTCCGCCAAAACCACCAGATCCACCAAAACCACGTCCACCTCCTCGTCCTCCACCGAAACCACCACTATTTCTTGCACCAAAGCCACCTCTTCCTCCACCTCCTCCTCTACCACCACCTCGTCCTCGACCACCTCCACCTCTTCCACCACGTTTTTGAACGGTACCAGGAGGTTTTGGTAGAAACCTTTGTAAGGGTAATAATTTTGCAGGATCAATAAATAATTTTTGATTCTTCTTAAAACTTGACGCTTTCATATTTTCACTTAATCGTATCGTAACAGAATAATCCCTTGGATTTCCAAATATTTCATCAATTTTTCCTATTTGTTCTTTATTTTCTAAATATATAGGTGCATTAAAGAATGGTACATCTTCTATTTCAACTTTACATATTAACTCATCCTGACACGGGTAATCATAATAACCTAACGGTATTACATGTTCTGGTGGACCTTGATCAAAATTTTTACCACCATAACTATTGCGTCCAAACCCGCCGCCACGTCCACCGCCTCCTCGACCACCAAATCCTCTACCTCCACCACGACCACCAAATCCACCTCCTCTACCACCAAAACCTCCACCGCGATTACCGCTGCCCCTAAAAGACATCTAAAAAAATAATACTTTTTTGTTGGAGGTTAAATTACAAATATTTCTAACTAAACTTACTGGAGATATAAACAAGACACACGTGCGAAGACAACCTAACCTTACACTTTTAAGAACTTTATGTTTATAATATCCTTTAGTTAATTTTAAAACTTAGCTTTATAATCATTTTACATTATTCATTTAAACATAGGAATTTATAAAAATACATACAAAATTAAAACAAAGTAAAATGCCGATTTCACAAACTACAATGTTGCCATTCTTCCCCTTGTAACATGCGTACAAGAAATATACACTGTCGCCAGAAGTCTTTTTTTCTTCATAAGAGATTAATATCCTAATAGAATTTGAAGAAGCATAATATCATTAATTACTATACAATGTGATCAACAATCAATGACTGCGGCTCTCTTTATAACATGACGTTAGTAACCATTTATATAATCTTAAAATATGAAATAAAATTAACATTTAAAGTTTACTGTTTAAGACTGGCGAAATGATTGAAAATTACATAAATATTTTACACAAATATATAAAAATGGAAAGTATTGAAAAAGGCTGGTTTAAAAAAAAATTTAAACAATGAGAAACATTTTTGTAGGTGCCAATAAACGAGGAAAAAAGCAGGATTCAATTTCAGGTTATGTTTAGTATTTATATACACGTAGCGCCAAATGGTTACTAGCGTCATTCACTGATTGTGTGTGGGTGCGTGCGTGCGTGCGTGCGTGTGTGTGTGTTAATGACCACTAATTGAAAATGATATACAAAGGGTATAACTACTCATCCTTTTTATCTTCCAACTTACATATGCACATGTAGGTAAAGAAGGTTATGTAATAGAAATTTCGTCACTAACGTTGAATTACCCCATTTTACAACATTTGTGTGTTTGTGTGTGCGGGCGGGGTGCATGTGTGCGAGTGCGCAAGTTAGCGTGTGCGCGTGTTTGGGTGTGTGCCTGTCTACGCGTGTGTGCAGGTGCGTGTATGTGTGTGTTTGTGTGTGTAAGTGTGTTCGTGTGTCTGTGTTATCGAAATGAAAGAGATGAATCAGACCAAAATCCTATATTTATTTCTGACATAAAAGTTGTGGTCCGTCTAGTAATTACGCAAACAAAGGTAATATTACATTTTCTCTCACTTTACATAATTGTACGTTTCTAAAAATCTACTCCTTTTCGGAGTCCTGAATCGCACGTCGCGGTAACGCAGATTACAGGATTATTCCCGCAACAAACATTCTTTAATATCATTTCGTAGAACGTTTAGTCCTGCCCCCAATGCCAAACGCAATGCAAAACGATTGATATTTGTGGGTACGATTAGCTTCGGTGAATATATTGCAGTAATTTTACAGTTTAATCAATATATTTAAGCAGTTTAAACACTTTACGGGTATTAATCACATGATGTAGGTTAATTCAAATATGTAGAGCATGTATAGATATAGGTACAATCCAGGAACTATATAAACTTTAAAAAAGGGTTATGGTGCGAACATAGTATATTTATATTTCACAGACAAAGTGTATAAAAAGTGCAGGAGAAGTGGTAGTGATGTAGAAACATTGATAAAAACATAAACAACATTTCTACAATGTGATATTTAATATAAAAGTACATTTTGTGTACAAAATTTACATAAATGTGTTAAACAATATAGATTTTTGAAATGACAGACTTATGAACTATGGACTAAAAGTAAACAGTGTTTGTGTTAAAGACAGTTATAAGAACATGATAAATTAAAATTTTAAGTGATTTAGACGTTCTGAACGCAAGTTACAAGTAAAAATACATTAAGTTAGGTTAAGTACTATATTTAAGAATTTTGCAAATTTGTAGGTTTTTAGGATAAGTTAAGTTTAAAATAATTTATAAAAGCACATATTAGTAGGTTTCCCTCGTTTTCATAAAGAAATTTACAATATAGAAGTAATATAAACGTAAAATTTAGAAAAGTTGGGTTAACTACCTAAAATTTGGGTATGAAATTGGAATTTCTGTTAAAATTAAGTTAAACGATTTTAAATAAATGTATTCTGATATAGTTTCTCGTGTAGATTCCAAATATGTAATTAGTTTAGGTGCAGAATATAGATTTTGTTAGATATAGGTAAATTTAGATTTTACATTATCAAAATACAAAGTTTCGAAGCGAAATAGAGCTTGTAGGGTGTCTTTTTATGCGGAATCTAACCCTGATTCCAAATCTGTAATCAAAAAGCAAATCCGACTTGTTATAAAAAGTTATAGCATATTTTGTATTTTAGTTAAGTTAACAATTTTGTTTAAACCAATCAGATGCTTGGATTGTTTGTGTGTAATGTAGAAAAAAGTTGACAATTTGGTATCCAAGTGAAAAGTATAAAAGGTATTGCTTCTGATTTCTTACTCTCTATGTTTTCTGTTTTTTTTTTGTGACAATTAAGTCATAGTGTTAATAGTGTTGGTGTTAACATGTAAATTACAAATTTCGTTTACATATTCGGTTTTTGAAACGCGATCAACGTAGAATCGAGATCTCAGAAACAATTGTTTTAAGCTTTAACAAAATTTAAAAATTAGGTTACCGATTATAAGTGTCGATTATAATATAATTGTTTCAAATTTGAATTTGTGTTCAAATATCGGTTGATGTGTTTTTTTTATGTTAATAAATTCATGCAATTATTTTGGATTTGATGTTTATTTTTCTTGGAAGTGGCGCAGAGTATTATATAAACTGAATTCCACAACGGCATCTAAAATAAAAGTGCAATCAATTAAAATTTATATGAAAATAAAATATAATTTTAAATCCGAAAAATCTTATAAATATTTAAACCAACATCTTATCATACAGTTTGAAATAAAGTGCTTATCGAAAAATATTTGAGCAATATTACGTTACATTATAATTACCACGAGGAAGAGTCGCTCAGCAGTAATTTGGATTTGGATAAAGTATGGAAAATTAAGCAGCATCATCGTGAACAGCAAAGCAGTGTCATCATCACATTCGAAGAAGTCTACGTCTAATATTTTAATATGGAACCAGCTTAATGAAAACATCATTTGGAAAATGCAGCAACATATGTGAGTGAAATTTTACTATAATAACCCATTATTGCATTGATTATTTTTTTGATATCCTGTAGTTTTGTTTTGGTTGTTTGTGTATAAATGTTTGTGCGACAACGTGTTATAAATATCTGTAAAGTGAATAAATCAGTGTAATTTTCAACATTTTAATTTTATTGTGCACAAAACAAAATTGTACTCACATTTTGTAGATCATTTATTGAAATTTTTGACAGGCTGCATTTGATAAAGTCATTTAGAACGCAACGCATGCGTTATTGTGCAGATTCAATTAAAGTCTGTTTCACACAGAAACCATTTAGTATAATTTACAATTTATTTAACGTAAACACTTCCATGTGTATAATAAAATTTTTAATGATTACCCGTTTACTATATAAATGCAATTATAATAATTTAAAGGAATTAGAAGGTTAAATGTTATTAATGATTTTAAGTTCCCAACAATCAAAGTTATAAGTACAATTGAACCCTATCCCCATTTGAGATACTGAGCTAGTCCGGTTTGAAAATAAATATATTTAAAACTTATAATAATTAAATAATTAACCACATTTTAGTGCTTCACTTGTTCGCCAAGCCAATTAATTTCATTACAAATTAAACATCACAATATATATATATATATATATATATATATATATATATATATATATATATATATATATATATGTGTGTGTGTGTGTGTGTGTGTGTGTGTGTGTGTGTCTGCACCATACTTCAAATTCAGCATTGCACTTACCGGCTGCTGTATCTCTAAACGTACACCTCAACCGGATTCTAATTTAAACACAAAGATTTCACTTTTATGATATATAAGTTCTCTTAAACGAAGGTATTAGACGCGGTTTTTACTATCCTCTTGTCAGCGGTACTTCAACTGCATAGTAAAAACCGATTTTTTTTAAATTATAATAATTAAAATCCACAAAAACGACATTTTGAGTTAAAGGAATTTTTATCATACTTTATTTATTTAGTTTTTTTTTCAAAATATCTGAAAAGTTACTTTAGTAAGTAGGTATACAAATTGTGTTTATTAGTATTTTATTTATTTTATAACCAAGTTATAAATATACAGTTTAGGTGCTTCATCGTATGTATTATCGCTGGAGTTTGTTACAGTTTGACTCTTTTTACGTTTTTAATTAATCTTTCTAAGAAACTAACGCAAAAGTATTTTGCAACTTCCTGTTATTACCTATCTTAATTGCAGAGTTATTAACAAATTAATGATAAGATAAATGTTTGCATTATCTGATTTCATATTTAATTGTTTTATTTGGCGCAAATGGCCATAATGGTCGTTTGCGCCGACATTTTTAAGCTATTAAAGCTAAGTAAAACTTAATTACCATGGAAACAATTATTGTAATAATTATTTCTATACCAATTAAGTTTTACTTAGCTTTAAGTATACCTTAAAAGTGGGTGAAAACGGCGATTATACTTTAATGGGCTGCTTTAATGCATTCTAATTACCAAAATTCTCAAGTAAGTTAGTTAATTTTATTATGTCACGTTCGAGAACCTTTGGAATACAGTGCTTAAAAGTTGCTTTCAGAATAGCGCCTCAGGTAAAAGAAAAGTGGCAACGCTGTGCAAAATTTCCCCATAAGAAATACATTGCCCTATGCTGGCCGTGCTGAATTTGAAGTATAGTACAGACTATATATATATATATATATATATATATATATATATATATATATATATATATATAGTTAGAAATAAGATTAATACAGGGGCAAGAGTTTACAAGCTCATATTCTTTATAGTGGGCAAATTTAAATAGATTGGAGTATGTATACACTGCGTTTTTATAAGTAAATTAGTAGACGAGTGAGAGAATATGGTTTTAATTAAATGAAACAGGCTTTGTGGAATTTGCACAAGTTTGTTTATTCATAAAAAGCATTGAGCTATACCAGTTGCATGTGAGGAAAGTCAGAACGATTGATATTTGTGAGTAGGATTTGTTTCGTAGAACATATTTCAGTAAATTTTACAGTTTATTCAAATTATTTAAGCAATTTAGAAACCTTACAGATATTAATTACATGAAGTAGATATGTAGAACATGTATAGATTTAGTTCAATGCAAGAACTATATAAATTTAAAGAAAGGGTTATGACACGAACACTGTTATAATTCACAGACAAAGTGTACAAAAAGTGTAGGAGAAGTGGTAGTGCGTCATAAACATTAACTAGAACATGAACAACATGTCTACAATGAGATATTTTATATAAAATACATTTTGTGTATAAAATGTACAAAAATGTGTTAAACAATATGGATTACTGAATTGACAAAGTTTTAGACTATAGAGTGAAAGTAAACAGTGTTAATGTTAAAGACAGTTACAAAAACATCATAAAGTAACATTTCAAGTGATTTGGACGTTTTAAACGTAAGTTATGAGTAAAATTGTAATAAATTAGGTTAAGTATTAATTTTTTGAATTTTGCAAATTTATAGTTTTGTTAGGATAATTTAAGCTTGAACTAAATTATAAAAGCAATTAATAGAAGGTTTCCCTCGTTTTCATAAAGAAATTTACAATGTACAAGTTATATGAACATAAAATTAGAAAAGTGGGGTTAACTACCTAAAATTATAATATGAAAAAGGAATTTCTGTTAAAATTAAGTTATATGGTTTGAAATAAATGTATTCTGATACAGTGTTTCATGTAGATTACGAATATGTAATTAGTTTAGATGTAAAATATAGAATTTCTTAGATATAAGTAAAACTAGATGATAAATTGTCAAAATGCAGAGCTTCGAAACAAAACAGGGTTTGTGAGGAATCTCTTTATGCGGAATTTTGCCCTGATTCCGAATCTGTTTTCAAAAAGTAAATCCGACTTATTTTAAGAAAGTTACAGCATAATTTGTATTTTAGTTAAGTTTATAATTTTGTTCAGACCAATCAGATGCTTGGATCTTTTGTGTGTATGGTACTGAAAAAGTTGAAATTTTGGTAGCTAAGAGAAATGTATAAAAGGAATTGCTCCTGATTTCTCTCTCTTACTATACTTTAGTGCTCTTGCTTTTTGAAATTTTTATGACTAACAAGTCAAAGTGTTAATAGTGTTGGTGTTAACATGCAAGTTACAAGTTACGTTTATAGTATCGGATTTTTGAAACGCGATCAATAAAGAGTCGAGACCTCAGAAACAACAGTTTTAACCTATAACTAAATTTAAAAATTAGGTTACCGACATAAATTGTCGATTATAATAAAATTGTTTCTATTTGAATTCGTGTTCGAATATCGGTTGATGTGTTTTTTTTTCTTTTCTCTTCATGTTAATAAAATTATCCAGTTATTTGGAGTTGATGTTTATTTTCTTTGGAAGCGAAGCATAGTGTTAATAAACTAAATTTCCATAACGGGATCTAAAATAAAGGTGAAATTAGTTAAAATTTATATGAAAATAAAATATAAATTTAATATCGAAAAATTTTATAAACATTTAAATCAACATTTAAATATACGATTTATAATAAAGTGCTTAATGGAAAACATATAAGCAATATTACGGTACATCATATTTACCACAACGAAAGGTCGTTCATCAACAATTTGGACTTGGATAAATTATGGAAATTTATACACCACCATTGTGAACAGAAAAGCAGTATCATCGGCTACACATGGGAAGAAGTCTACGTACAATATTCTAATATGGAACCAGCTAAATGAAAACATCTTTGGGAAAATACAGTAACACATGTGAGTGAAATTTGATTTTCATAACCCATTTATTGCATTGACTATTCGCTTGATTTCCTGTATTTATGTTTTTAATTGATCATATGTGTAAATGTTTGTGCGACAACGTGGTATAAATATCTGTAAGGTAAATGAATCGGTGTTATTATCAACATTATCATTTTATTTTTGAACAAAACAGAATTGATCTCACATATTTTAGATCGTTTATCGACATTTTTGACAGGTTGCATTTTAATTAATTCAGTTAGCGTTATTGTGCAGGTTTAACTAAGGTCTGTTTCATATACCAACTAATTATTATAATTTACAATTTATTTGACAAAGAACATTTCCATGTTAGAAACAAAATTTTCCATGATTTCACAAATACATTTTAACGAAATTAAAATAACTTCAAAGTTTAATTATTTTTATTTTATTTGCCAACAATAAGCGTTAAAGCTAATGAACCCTATCCCCGATTGAGATAAATTGAGCTAGTACGGTGCAGTATAATTTTATTATTAATTAAAGGAGTATTAAATTATAATTATTTATTTTTTTGTATATTTAGCCATTTCAATTATATATCCTTGTCTAGGTTTCCTTATGAGTACTCATTTGTGTTGTATTACTACTCTGAAGAGGATTCTTGTATCTAATAAGGACAGTCTTCATTAGCATGTTACGAAAATTAACCCTTCTGACGACTTTTAACTCCCCCCATTTCTTATAATGGGCGTGACATTGAGAAATGTTTTTGGTATGGTAAAGTCTAAATATTTTTTCCGAAAACTGCTGTTAAAGCGTTCTGAGTGTTTCGATCATAAAAGAAAACTAATTTTCTCAAATAATTTCACTTATTTGATAGATATTACAAATATATTAAGTTTTGTTTCTCTACTCATTTGGCGGTTTCTGTTTATATTGTATAATAAATTAGAATTGAAATGAATGGGAAGTGTATTGTGTATAAAATTTTGTAGTACTGCTTTAATGAATTAATTGAACAAAGTGACAGTGGATTCATTTTCAAATAGGCTAATAGAATTCTTATAGTGCGTACAGAAAATAATGCAACTTTGGACAGTTGTTCAATGAACCTCTGGACCTCTTGGGTTAATTGTAATATAAGATATAATGAGTGCATGACAGCACTACTCTTAACGTATAATATCTTATAAATTTATAAAACGCAATTCGTGCCCCCTTTCTACTTTCTTATTCGATAAACTCATTAGAAAACAGTCGTGTGCATACGTGTGTGTACGTGTTTTAAAATCTTATATCAATTTTCTCCAAAATACGTTCAGTATTTTTAATTCCCGCCTCACACACACAGACGCACGCCACACGCACACGCACACGTACGCACACACATGCCTGTAGCTTCTTGAAACTATCGATCTTTATTATCTGTAATCAAACGTAATTTTTACGTTCTCACGACTTTGCTGTGAATTTGTTTTACTTATAAATATAGTGTCCCACATAAAGGGGATTTTGTCATCCGTCAAAAGTTCGAAATATTTGTTTGTAGTTGTAAACAAAAAAGGTCCGAATACAATCTCAGGCACATATGTATGTTTACACATACACACTCGTATGTATTTTGTGCCTATCTAGTATCATTTAATCGGATGCACCATAAGTTTGTCATCATAGAGGTTAGAATTTGGGTCAGAAAGCCCCAGTGACATGAAAGGGAAACCGCCCCTAACGAAAGTTCATTCAACATAGTACTGTAACGTCATTCACTACCTGAACGCTGACACGCTTTTTACTCTTCCGGCCGCTGTAACTAGACTCCTCTCTGGATCCTTCAATTTCAGCCACATCCTGCTTAAATTTTATCACGCGTCAAAGAGGAACTAAAATTTCGGAAGCCGAGCGAGAAAATTACATTAGAAAACCAACTGCACTCCCACGATACTTCAAATAGTGTTATCACTGAAACCTGATATTTTTCCGTCGACGATATCCTTTCGATAATGAACCTTAAAAGTCACGTATCTAGAAGCTAAACTCTTTGTCTGTAGACCAAAATTTATCTCAAAATTCCCGCCGTCCTATCGCCAAAACGCTTTTAAAACTGCAATATATCTTTTTTCTGCACTATGTTTCAATACAAAATAACAATTTTAATACTAAATGCATATTTAAGAAAAATACGAACAACCTTTCTTCACAAACAAACTAATAATCTCCCAACTAAAATAGTAAAAGGGTTATTACTATAGACCAATGTCAACGTGTAAACCAAATCTTAATTTAAAACTCCAATCTATTACGGGTAAACAAACCAAAAACTGTACTCTGATTTCAGAATTGGGATACTAAATTCTATTTCAATGTGTGATAATTCCAAATATCTTCAAATACGTAAAAATGAAAGCTTCCAAAATTCATACTCTAAAAGATTCAATTTTTTAACCAACTATACTACATTCCTGATGTTCGATACCAATGAATACTCCAAAAGTTCGGTAAAACAACGAATATTCGGTAGATTTTGAACACACGTGACAGTCTAGTTTGCACGTTTGCCGGTTTTTTGTTTTATGTGTGGTGTTTGTGTAATTGCGTGTTTACGTGTTTGGATGTTGGCTAGTTTACTTGTTGTTTATATTTGTGTGTGTTTGCGTGTTTGTGCGCTTATTTGTTTGTGTTTTGACTTTTGACTAGTTGGTTTGACTGTTACATTTGTCTAAGAGGCATTTGAAATTGTTTCAGTTGAAGTTTAATTATTTCCCAAAATTGTACTGTATCATTCTTTTAATCATTGTATTGACACAACACAAAGACAAGGGTAAACATGGTAAGATGGTTAGTAAAATATGTGGAAGGCATTTTTCTCACTTTCATTAATTGAAAAAATGCGATGTGTTATTAATTGTTATATAAAAAAACGTTTATCATCAAGACACTAAACCTGCCAGTACTGTCAATTTGATAGTTTAAGTTGTCTTTTATTTTGTATTTCAAATCACATACGTCTTGCGCATTATTCCTAACCTAACAATGAGATCGAAGTTGAAACTAATAATGGGGCTAGGACAATGTGATTTTGATAGAAAATTTCAGATACTTGTCATCACTCATCACTCCGAAGGATACCTATTTGAGGCTTGAAGATAAAATAGTATATCGTGTTCGACATGTAAGTTGATCAACTTACACGTCTTATGTGATAATCTACTCTTTTTAACTTCCACGTAAAAGTATGAAATATGACAATGAGCATTAATAGGCTTTTTAAATTCTTTAAAAGTGTTTTGAATCTGAATCTGTCATTACAAGTGAAAAATATTTATTATCTTGGTGTAATTGAATAAGACATTAATAAGCATGTAACAGGTTTTTCAATGTTTCCACACCTTACCTCCCACCACTGCTTCACTTTTAGATCACACGACCTCAAAAACGTTGACTTCCTCTTAGATTAAGTTTTTGGACAAATTCTATTGATTCCAGATAACTTCGAGAAACCGGAACCTGCCTATTATATATTCTGGCTCTCTAATCACTCACATCATTCACTGTATCAACCCACATAAAACCACTTCCTTTTATACAAATCCGTTTAGTTTAGAAAACCAAAACAATTAATTAGCCACCTATATTACTCGTCACAGAATGTGCTTTGCGTTGGAAAAAATTGGCCAAATTTAGGGTAAGAATACTAGTCCACTATGTAGGGGTAGTTTAACGATAAAGCCGCACAAGTCTTCATTGGGGTAAAATATATAAGAACCTTCTCTATGGTCTTAAGTTGAACCCTTGATTTGGACAACAGTAACAAGAAAATCTTTAATGTAAAATATTTAACAGGTCCGAACCAAGGATACGATTTCCACAGGTTACCTGCTACCACTGCCCCACTTTTAGAATACTCAACACCAACATTCACAAACTTTCTAGACCACGGGATCTGTTGGGCTCCCCCCCTACATGTTCCATCGTTTGTTTTACAGTGTGTGTTTGGAATTTTTAACATTCCAGTTTATGTGTTTGTGTTTTGTGAGTTGTTGGATTTCTGTTTTATTTCTCGTTAATTTGAGTGTATTTTATGTTCTGCATTTATTTGTTTTGCGTTTTGCTTTATTTTTTTGTTAACAGTGGCAGAAAGTAATCACCTTAAGGTTATGAAGATCCCGTATTTTGATGTTTGCATTTCTGTCGTTTGAATTTGTGTGTAAAATGTATGCAATGTTTATTATTTAATAGCAAATGTCAAAAATCTACTGATAGACTAGTTTCTGAGATCCTAATTAATAAATCCTAATTTTACTACGAACTTAGTCAACTTCTTGAGTTACACCACAAGATGGGCAGGAAAACTGCATCTTTATGTCTACTGATGCTAGAAGTTTCATTTTTAATTAAACCACTAGAATGCGCTGCAAGATTTTTACTAAACTCTAATTATATGACAAAACGTGACTACCAGCGCAGTTATCTTTTAAATTCTATCACAAGGGGCGTTGCCAACTATGTGCCAACCTAATTATACCACAAGATGGCGTTACTTTTACTTTTGACTTCTGAGAGAAAGAGAGAGAGAGAGAGAGAGAGAGAGAGAGAGAGAGAGAGAGAGAAATGGGAGCTCGGATAGATCTCAACTACCGTAAAAGAAATCCGCGCAAAGGACCAACTTTCCAATTACAAAACTAGAGTTTTCACATTATCTAGTTCCCTGAACAAGTGCATTTTCTAGTCTTAAAATCATATTATTGTAAATCATGCGGTAAATACATAAAAACTCTCTATTTTGATAAATTCTATAGGTAATCTCGAAAACCGGAATATGCCTATCGTGTGTTTTGATTTTAATATAGACCTTACTCTCTAATCAATCACATCGTCCACTTTATCAACCCAAATTAAACCACTTTCTTTTATACAAATCCGTTTGGTTCAGAAAGCCAAAACTATTAATTAGCTACCTAGAAAGAAATGGAGAGAAAGACAACAAATTCATCTTTGTAAACTTAAGAGGGTGTGAAGTAGAGGTAGATGGCCTAACAACAGATCGGGGCCAGGAAAGAGACAAATCTATTGGAAATAGGAGCCGTGGTAGAATTCAACAGCAGAAAAAGAAGTCCGGGCAAAGCCCGAGATATATAAATGGAAGGCCGGACGGAACCTCACATGAAAATGGGTTAGAGCAGAGTACAAATGATGGAAATCTAACCAGGGCGGAGCTCTTGCGTCATAGAAGGGGTGCATAGCGGAGCGCAAGCTATTGCAAAAAGGGCCATTAGTAATGGATTTTGCAAAGAACTATTACGTTAAAACCTTCAACCAAGTTTGAAGAATATAATTAGTAGTGCTCGTAAGGTACTTTCCAACTTTACAAAAATAGTGCCTTTACATGATTTAGTTTCCTGAAAAGGTGCATTTTCTAATAATAATAATAAAAGGATTATAATGTGAAATCGTTAGCAGAACCGAACAAAGGATAAGATTTTCAGAGCTTACCTCCCATCATAGCCCCACGTTTAGATCATGTGACCTCACCAACATTGTCCCTTTCTTAAATTAAGTTTTTGATAAATTCTATCAATTATAGGTAATCTTATCAGTCACATGGTCCACTTGAACCCAAATTAAACCACTTATTTTTATACGAATCCGTTTCGTTTAGAAAGCCAAAACAATTGATAGCCACGTAAAATATGACCAATAACAAACATTTAGAGTAAGAAGATTAGTCCATCTTGTAGCGGCAGTTCAACGCTAATGACGTATACACGGCTTCATTAGAGTCAAAATATATGAACATCTTTTTTATGGACTAATTCAAATTATATATAGATGAACAAATTTATATACATTGCAACTGGGCCAATTATAAGCAAATGATCTTAAATTGGACCCTTCATTTGGACAGCACTAACAAAAGAATCTTTAATGTAAAATATTTAACAGAACCGAACCAAAGAGAAGATTTCTACTCCTTACCTCCCAGCACTGTTCCACTTTCAGATCACGTGACCTCGCCATTTTTAGAATATTTTTTTTGATAAACTCTATTAATTATAGGTAATTTCGAGAAATAGGAACCTGCATTTAGGTATTCTGGCTCTATAGGCCAGTCAAACAGTACACTAGAAATCGCTAAAATCACACAAACTTCCGGCTAGTTCTGATTTTTTAATATGTTGTTAGGACCACTACCAGTAGTATATATCCAAGTTTGCAGCTTCGAAAGACCTGTGCTAACTTCGTAACACTCGAAAAACCGCGTAATTTTCGCATTTTTTTTTCACTATATCTTTTAAACAATGCATTTTTCATAACACGTGTTACGTTTTTAAAATAGATTAAATATTCTAAAATGTGAGATCAGAACCAGCTCTGTAGGTACAATAGTTACCAAGATACAGCCCTCAAAATATTGGCAATTTTTTCCAAAAAAGTGAAATGTTAAGAGTTGGTCAACTTTCGACCCCGAAATCGGGGAAAATACTCATTTTACGGGTAAAGTCACAGGAGATGATTTGCAGCGAATGTAATTAGCTTTAATTTAAGCACAGCACAACATCTGTAGGCCCCACAGTTTCCTCACAATCAGACGAGAGCCGCCCTCGAGTCGCCGTACGAGGACGAGGTCCATAAATTTATTATCCATTTTCCTTTCTTTATTTTAAAGTAAAAAGAATTTGTTACATTTAAGTTCAGACCCTATATATATATATATATATATATATATATATATATAGTATATATATATATATATATATATATATATATATATATATATATATATATTATTTTCTTTGTGTTATTAAAGTAATTAAGGTAGTATAAGTGCATATATTTAGTTTTATAAAAGATATAGGATAATATATGTATTAAACCGTCTTTTGTTTATTGGTTAGGTAGCGCACGACCAGCCCTATTTCAAAGAACCTTCACCTGACCTGAGCTGTTGTCGCGGAAACCCTAACCATAAAGGTAAACTAGCCCATCAGGCCAGTACAATATCATTTCCAACAGTTTAACTGCTCAAATTTTAATTTCGTCAATTTTTAATTCGATTAAACATATTTTCGCGTTAATTTCTAGTGTGATGCCTTAATGTAGTGATAATACGAACTGGGATACTTATTATCGGTTTATGTGTCATTTCTAGTAACGTCAAATTGTTACACATTTCCTCAATTTTAATTATTCTATGATTATTAAATTTAATTTAAAATTGTTACGTGTTAGTGTTGGCACGCGTTTGAACTTTCATGAAGTAACGAAGTCATTGACAATAAGGTCACCCATAATCAGTATAGTTCAACTGATATAAACTATTTTTATATTTTCCGTTTATATTTGAATACCAGCGAACTAAAGATGAATAGCAATAATATCAACCATTATTATCAACAGGGATCCCAGCGTCCCATTAATTTCAATCAAATGACAAGCCAGGTAATATCATTATCTCCTGCTATAAATGCTTCTTATGTACATATTAACCAGCAATATATACCTCACACGCAAATTCCAGATACAGTCTCCCAAACTTCACTTCAGATACATAATCTTATCACATCAACGCAATGAAATACAATACCTGATAACGTTGCAACAAATAACGTAAGTATCTCAGACAGATATGGAATCTTCTAATACTCGGAGTAAGGATTGGCAATATGTCAGAAACAATAAACGGAATAGAAAATACATATAACAACTAGCATTACCGTAAACTATGACAGCTACTACACATAATAATAGATACTCAGCCTTCACAATTCTTATTTATGTTGCTGAAATAGTTACTACAACAAACACACAACAAACTAAAATGCCCAAACCACCACCAATATATTTGTACAAGGTGTTACGGACTTTTATAAAATGATCACAGCGCTAACAGATGTTGTGGAATTAGAACAATATAAAACAATATAAAACTAAAGCAATGTCTGAAAACGTAATTAAGACATTTACCAACACAGTTGATACATATCGTAAACTAATCAGATTCATGAAATGAAATAACGTCATATATCACACATATCAGAAAAAAGAAAATAAAGTGTATCGCGTTGTCACTCGTAACTTACATCATTATGTTTCTACAAAAGAAATATCAGACTCAGTAGAGGAGTACAGCCACAATGCAAGATCTATAATCAACATTAAACATCGAGTAACAAAAAAGCCCTTGCCAATATTTTTGCAGACTTAGAACCAGCGCCCAATATGTACGAGATGTTAACAGTATAACCATACTCAAGCCATTTGCTTCACATGTGTTCACATGTGTAAAATGCGGTGGCTCACATGACACCCGATCTTGTAGGAATACAAAAGACTTGCAAGGTGTGCTCTCTGTGGTGGAGATCACCCGCCTAATTATCAAAGGTGTACCCTATGTCCCATTTGGGAATAATGGGAAAAATTAATCAATCACCATACACAAGGAACTTCAAAATAAGTTAAGATCAAACAAATCCTTACAAACTGGATCCACAACATCAAACGTGTTCCGGCAACGACTTCATCAAATCTCTCCTAATCCCAATAATTCACTAACATATAGTCAGACAGTGCAGGGAAATACAAACAGCCTCCAGACGTAACTCTACAAAAATTTCTAGCGGATTTTAAAGCTGTTTTCACAACTGGTGCAACAGAACAACATGATAAGGAGCATGTTGTCCACAGTCATAAGTAGACTTGCAAGATAACTCACTCCGTATATCTTTATGGAGTGCTAATGTCATCCTATCAAAAATATATGAAATTGAACCATTTTTAAAGCTAAATAATATAGATATCCTGCTAATATCTGAGACACACTTTACAGACAGATCTTTTCTAACAATACCATACTATACATGCTATCATACAGAACATAGTGATGGCACCGTGCACGGAGGCACAGCTATGTTAATACAGAATTCAGTCGATCACAATGAATTGGAAAAGTACGAAGATTCAAGTTTATAATCTATCACATTCACTAGTAACCTCTGTCGATGATTGTCCACCAAGGCATAGACTTTCCAAAGACATTCTTTCAATAACTATCAGAGGTAGAGCCTTATATAAATTCATCCGCGAAGGAAACTATGGCTACCTATCCACTGAAGAGCCCACGTACCAGCCGACAGATCTAAATAAGGTACATGATTTACTGAACTTCTCTTATCATCCATGGTATTTTTTCCACATACACAGATGTAGTCAGTAGCACACACCTATCACCTGATCATACACCAGACATTGCTACAATTAGCACTACTATTATCGAAAGACAACGTAGACCACCTCTAAACAACAAAAAACTAATTGGGACGAATACAGAAGACTTTTGCAAGAAAATCTCCAAACCAACATTAACTTATACACGTCTCATGGTATAGAGGAAGCCACAGAACACTTTATTACTACTGCTAAATTTGCAGCCTGGAGGGCTACGCCCAAAATTCTAAATACGATACGGCAAGATGGAAATATCGCTAATGAAATCATTGAACTCATCAGACAAAAGAGGAGGGCAATATCTAAGTGGCACAGGACTAGAAATGCTGCTGATAAGACGATATGTAATAGATTAACCAATGCCCACAAGGATAAAAAACTCAAACTGCACGAGCAAGAAATCTTACAACACTACCTAACCTCCCTGTCCCGAAGTGTCCACAGAATCGGGAAAGTTTATAAAGCAAATAAAAGGCCAAGTGCTGTTAATCCACCGTTAAGAAAACGAATAATGACTGGGCTAAGACAGATCAAGAAAAAGCAAATCTCTTCGCCAAGCATTTTGCCCAAATCTTCACGCCTTACTTTACTGCACCAGATGTTGAGCACCATCACAAATGTCACTGCCCATCAGAAAATTCACCTATACCATAGAACATGTAACGTAAAGAATTTCAATGCTGTGGAAAAACATGTGGTAGGTTTCAAGTTGCCCGACTACAACGTGGCTAAAGTTTTGACCCCTAGCGGCCGGGCAAGAAATTAAAACTACCCGTTTCAGAGATAAATGTTGCAGGTTTCTTTAATTTTACCTTAAGTCAAGTATGGCCATGTTGCCAAAGTTAACTGAAATTTTTAAATTAATATACAATAAACTAGATATTCTTAAAAAATCTACTTAAAAAAATAGTCATTCCTTGCACTCTATGAAATATTAATTTAACGAATAGTCATTACTTCTGAATTCGTGTTTTTGAAAATATAATTACTTATTTTTCATTGTACGGGGTGGCCAACTAAGAATGCGAGGTATTGTATCTGGGAAACTACACATCGTAGAGGCTTGCGGAAAAAACAGTTATTACTAAAACAGCCAATACAAAAACCTGGAAAATATTTTCATGTTTCTGAAATGGCCGCTAGGGGGCGTAATTGCAATCTTGAATCTAAGAAAGTGATGTTTCTGTGAATTATGCTGTATTAACCTAATAAAAAAATAACTGATCTTTGAAGTCGAGGATAATCTGAACTTTTTTTGTTTGGCACTTTTTGACGTATCTATAAAAATAAAGTGGTAGGGAGTATTCATAGGTTTCCTTAAATCACCCCCCGTATTTTCGAAACGGCTAATCCGATTTTAACAAACTTGGGCGCGTTGAAAAGAGCTTTTCTTGTGCTACAAATGTTAAAATAATTGAAGTTTTGTTAGTTTCACATGTCTTCGCTAGAGGGCTTTGTTCGACATTCCTACAGAAACGGTTAATTTTCACAAAAAAATTAAATTAAATTGGTATGACTTTTTTTCATGAACAATGATGCCTAAACAAGCTCGTGAAAACCGCATCTCCTAACCTAAAATATCGGCCAAAGAAAACTTTATACGAAAATCCCTTAAATTTTTTTTTTGTAACTATATTTTTCTGGAATTGTTTCTATTATGTTTTATAAGGTTTTTAATGCCCCCGTAAATGCTCGAAATGCTGACCATCACGCTCTATGCATTTCTGAAGCCTCTCATGACTAGACAAAACTGCAGCTTCGATTTCGGCTCTCGGTATGTTACGTATTGCGTTATGAATCCGGTTTTTCATATCTTCTCTAGTAGTAGGTTGAGTCCGAAACACGATGTCCTTTAAGCGACCCTATAAATAAAAATCGAAGTAAGTTAAGTCTGGCGATCGCGGAGGCCATGGATATCTTCCAATAACAACGGTAATTGATTGGCCAATAAGAAATACATTGCCATTTAGGGGTTGCTCGAAAAAATATGGCCCAATAATTTTGCCTCCCAGTATGCCACACCATACATTTAAACTCTAACGTCCTTGGCGCTGAACTTCAGGCAACCAATGGGGATTTTCTGCAGACCAATAATGCATATTGTGCAGATTGACTCTCCCGTCACTACTGAAGGTGGCTTCATCGGTCCAAAGAATTTGAAATAAAAATTCTCTATTTTCGCGTATCATGCCTAACATCCAATGGCAATAGTCTAACCTTCGATCAAAATCTTCCTCTTTCAAGGCCTGATGCAAAACGATATGATATGGGCGCATTCTTAAAGTAATTAAAAAAAGTTTAAACGAGTATATATATTTTGATGGCCATTAGAACTTACCTATGGTCCTTCAAAATATTTTGAACCGTTGTCCGTGATATGTCCAACTCAGTGGATAATGCTCTTGTGCTAACATGAGGATTTCCTTCAATATAGCCCAGTACACGGTTAATACTTTCTTGTATTCTTCCAATTCTTTGCCGTTGAAACGTAGGCCGAAAACTACCATTGGCTCGTAAGTTAGCCACTAATCGGGGAAAAACTCTTACATCGCAAGGACGCCGATTTGGATATCGAGCCGCGTAAACTCTTTTAGCTACTGCGGCATTCTGAAGACATTCAAAATAAACCGCAAGCATATCAACAGCTTCATTATTCGTGAAACGCATTTTGAAAGCACAAAAATTGCTCAAAGTAACGCGAAAGTATTGACAACTAGTGACAATTTGAGAGTTATGTTTTGTTTAGGTATCTGTTTCCATTGCCTGCTTCTATTAATTGTATTTTTCGTATATATCCATAGTGAATATGCATTTAAACAAACAAAAAATAGGCCTATCGTATAATTTTTAGCATTGATTACTTGCCCGTAGTAATTTCAAAAAGGGTGATTTTAATCTGGTGAATAAATTTACAAACATTTAAAATCGCAATTGCTAGGTAACCTATTCAGAGCCGAAATTGAAGCTGCAGTTTTGTCTACCCATAAGAGGCCTCAGCAATGCACAGAGTGATGGTCAGCATTTCGAGCATTCACGGGGGCATTAAAAACCTTCCTCCTTTAAATCGGTCCTTCTTAGGGCCACAACTTACATACTAGAAACAATTCCAGAAAAATATAGTTAAGAAAAATAAACATTTAAGGGATTTTCGTATAAAGTTTTCCTTTGGCCGACGTTTTAGGTTAGGAACAAGGTATCGAGATACGGTTTTCGCGAGCTTGTTTAGGCATCATTTAGCTACATGTTCATGAAAAAAAGTCATACCAATGCATTTAATTTTTTTGCGAAAATTAGCCGTTTCAGTCGGAATGTCGAACAAAGACCTCTAGCGACGACATGTGAAACTAACAAAATCTCAATTATTTTAATATTTGTAGCCCAAGAAAAGCTCTTTTTAACGCGTCCAAGTTTGTTAAAATCGGATTAGCCGTTTCGAAGAGATTTGAGGAAATCTTTGAATACCCCCCACCACTTTATTTTTATAGATACGTCAAAAAGTGTCAAACAAAAAAAGTTCAGATTAACCTCGACTTCAAAGATCATTTAATTTTATGTTAGGTTAATATAGCAGAATTTACAGAAACATCACTTTTTTAGATTCAAAATTGCAGTTACGCCCCCTAGCGGCCATTTCAGAAACATGAAAATATTTTCCAGGTTTTTGTATTGGTCGTTTTAGTAATAACTTTTTTTTCCGCAAGCCTCTACGATGTATAGTTTCCAAGATACAGTAACTCGCATTCTTAGTTGGCCACCCTGTACGTACTTTGTTCGCCTATTTGTGTGCATATAGCAATTAGAAATGTTACGTAATTAATTAATTAAAGGATTAGAAAGTATATGATTACGTTACAATTTCAAACAATGTTAGTTATTAGTTTATAACTGTAGCTTCAAGTGGTTGGTTCTCTTAGTGAGTTTAGCAGTTGATATAAATTGTTTTTATTAATTAAAATGGCCTTCTGTGCTTATTTTGAGTGTACGCAAACACGTAAAACTAATTCGAAAATAAGTTTTTTCCGGTTTCCAACTAATGAACGAAAAACTGATTGGTTGAATAATTGTGGAATTCGTCATTTTTTTTTATTTAACCGATGAACAATTGCGTGAAAAAAGAGTGTGCCCTTTACTTCTTATGCATTATACTTTTTACAAAAAAGTATCATACAAAAAAACGGGTTTTGTATGTAAACATTGACCACTGCAGGTCTATAAAATATGTAGCTTTATACTCTGTACTGTGTGACGGCAACATTGTCAAACCCGATGTCGGCAATACATCGCTCGGGTAACATTGTGCTAATCCGTCGTTTCCTTGACTACAACCTTAAAGGCGTTTTAGTACATTTAATAACAATTTTTCTCATCATTTATGTATGCATACAACATTACGGCGGTTACACTCATTCCTATGGCGTTGAATCTATTTATTTATTATTTGCTCTATGCCTATACTGAAGTGCTTGATGAAATTCGTGATCTAAACAATAATAAAGCACCTGAATGTGACGTAATTACAGCAAAAGTGCTTACTGAATTGCCCAGAAACACAATAACTTTTTACGAAACCTGTTTAACTCCATATTAAGATGCCAATGTTGGCCATCATTGTTAAAATGTACATAAATTATTTTAATATTAAAACCTGGTAAACCTATTGAAGATGTTGCCTCTTACCGTGCAATAAATCTACTGCCACTACTATCTACGCTTCTAGAAAAATTTACAATCAAAAGACTGTATGACAGTGATACACTGGAAAACTGCATATCAGATCATCAGTTTAGATTTAGACAGTATCATTACACAATACAGCAATGCCATAGACTTGTAATCATCAACGCGGCCTTAGACGTAAAATCCTACTGCTCTTAACAGTTTTTATAGATATTAAACAGGCATTTGACAACGTGTGGCACGACGGCCTATTATATAAAATTAAAAAAAACTACTTCCATATGAATACTATCTGTTACTAAAATCGTACCTAAATAATCGCTACTTTCAAATCAAATATTCTGACCTTAAACAAATCAACTCAGGTGTGCCACAAGGCACTGTCCTTAGACCGCTGCTATATCTAGTACATACCTCAGATGTTCCCATAACAAATATTACACACTTAGGCGCATACGCAGATGACACTGTCCTCCTTTCCAGTCATACCAATTCACATATAGCATCCTCTAATCTACAAACTCATCTAAATTTTCTCCGAATCTGGCTTGCCAAACCGATTACTCATATGGAAGCCCCATATATTTAAAAAAACTAAATGAGGTTAATCTTCGAATCAAGAAAATGTACTGGTTGCTTGGAAAAAAGTCGTCTCTTCCCCTTGAAAACAAAACACTGCTCTACAAAACAATAATCAAATCCATATGGACTTATGGAATTGAGCTCTGGGGTTGCTCTTGTAAGTCTAACGTTAACATTACCCAAAGACTACAATCCAAAACCATCCGACTACTAGAGTACCAAACGAAGCAACACCCACTTGACACCACTGCAAGTCCACTCCAACACCATCGCATCCACCCTTCATCAGAATCCCCCTCCGAGAAGATTAAAACTAAAGAAATGGCCAAGTGACCTTAAAGGAATGTAACAGGATAAGATCGCTGCACGGGCTCCTCCTTAAGTCAAATGTCATCAAATTAACTCATAAAACACACTATTTCATTAAGTTCTCATTGTTTATTTTTTTATAAATAAGGAAAAATAATAAATAATACTTGTTTATCACACATTAAATTATATATGCAATACATATATAAAAAACTTGTTCTCATTAGTTAAATAAAGCACGCAATGTGTTTACTTCTAATTAAATCAATGTTATCAATATCGGTTTTACGTTATCAATATTCAGTGTTCTTTAATACGTAAGCTTATAACACCAGTTAACATTTTATTCTAACCATTAGTATATTTGTGGCTTTCTTAAGTACAGTATTACTAACATTATCACTTAGCCGGCTTGTTTTCAGGTAAACAACAAATTATATTAATTTTAATTATTTAAAAAAAAATAGCAGATTTGTATTAAACCTGTTTTTCATATCTTAGAAGACACTCACAAGGTCACATACTTTACTTTCAAATTGTATACTTGTTAATGCATGTTTATATATTACAAAAATTTTCAGAAATTGTAATGGCCTTAAAATACAAGTTATACTACTTTGATGCCAAGGCAATGGGTGAACCAATTCGTTTTCTATTGAGCTATGGCAATGTTGATTATGAGGATTTTCGTTTTGATAAAGTAATAATGTGGCCCAAAATCAAGCCCAATATGCCATTCGGCCAAACTCCTGTATTGGAGTTCAACGGGATTAAATCCTACCAAAGTATAGCAATTTGTCGTTATCTGGCAAAGCAACTTCACCTTATGGGTGCTAATGACATCGAAGATCTTGAAATTGATGCTGTTGTGGATACCATCGTTGATTTGAGAATTAGTAGGTTATAATAGTTAACTGGTACTAGTTTTACTTTAGAATTTTGTGAAACGCAGATGTCTGAGTTTCATTAATAATAATAATAGTTTGTGGATATTAGTATATAGTTCAACTAATTTTCAGAAATGGGTGCTTATTATTATGAACAAAATGAAGAAATTAAAAAAAAGCTTAAAGATCCACTTTTCGAACACACCATACCATTTTATTTGGAACGTTTAGAAGCTTTTGCTAAATCTAATAATGGTTATCTTGCTGCAGGCAAAGTAATAATAATCAATAGTATAAGTTCATCAATATAACGCAATATTTTAGCTTACATGGGCTGATATATACTTTATCGCTCTTCTCGACTATCTAAACTTCTTATGTGGAAAAAAAATAATTGAAGATTATCCAACTCTTGTAAAGCTGGAAGAAAAGGTTTTAAACTTTGATGGTATTAAGGCATGGGTTAAAATACGTCCTTATACCGACAGATAGATCTTTTGTTTTTATTAGTGTACAATTAAGTTGTATGGGCCAATAAATTCTACCATTCACCAATCAAAGATCTAGTTTTATGTAAATATTAAAACATATAATGTGGAACACCACACGACCTTTCAGAAATGAAAATTAAAAGAAATGAAATAATTTTAATAACATTTCTTTTGAGGATAATTATGCAACCTCTTTTATGATAAGTTAATTACGAAAATATGCAACATTGTAAAAACAGAAACAATAATCTATGTCATATGTCAAACAGACGTTTAAAATTTCATGTCTGACAGAGGTTAATATAAAAATCTAAAAAAATAATAGTTATTTTCGTAACTAGTGCACTGTTTATAATTTCTTGGTGCGAGGCCGTTCTTTTTTTTTAATCGTTTACATAAAATTAGAAAAGAATTAAATTTTGAAATATTTGATGAACAAAAAAGTTTATATATTTAGTTATACAGTGTGTCCGAGATTCAGCATGCATGTATTGCTATATTCGTTAATATTGAAGATAGAATGTCGGTTAAATGGGGAAAGTTTTAGAGAATTTTATGGCTATCATCATGGTAAAGTCAGATTTGAAGTAACTTTTTTTGTTTTTGAAATAATTGAAGAAAACGAAAATTGTGCATTTTCTACTACCCCCTGTAGCTCTTTTATTTGAAGTCTGACAACATTTTGATTTGTACATTATTATGACACTTTTAAAAGAGAATTTTAAAAAAAGTACCAGAATTTATCTACAGTAATTTGTTTTTGAAATACATACACTAACTATTGTTTTTCATATGGACGCCATCTTGGATTTTTACATTATCGAATAGTATTTTTTATCACCTTTTCAGCGATGTATCACATGATACGAGAACTATAAAAAATTTAAACCCTTGCTAATTTATCTGTTTTTACTTACAAAATTTAGTACATTTCTAACTTTTGTTTTTGGACGCTATTTGGATTTTTACATTATCGAATAGTGGATTTTAACACCTCTTCTACAATGTATTACATGATATGAAAATGTAGAAAATGTGTGGAGTGTAGAGGGGGACATATCGAGCATGTTTTATGATAGTTACTATTATGGGTTTTGTTTTTATTTTAGTTATTAGAAATTACAATAATTAGGAATCTAATTGTACAAATTTTTCATTTATTAATCCATGCCTTCTCAAGGCCTACTATTTCAATTTTATATTTTTTAAAATTTTGATAGTTGGAAGTAAATTCTCGTATCATGTGATACATCACTGAAAAGGTGATAAAAAATACTATTCGATAATGTAAAAATCCAAGATGGCGTCCATATGAAAAACAATAGTTAGTGTATGTATTTCAAAAACAAATGACTGTAGATAAATTTTGGTACTTTTTTTAAAATTGTCTTTTAAAAGTGTCATAATAATGCACAAATCAAAATGTTGTCAGACTTCAAATAAAAGAGCTACAGGGGGTAGTAGAAAATGCACAATTTTTGTTTTCTTCAATTATTTCAAAAACAAAAAAAGTTACTTCAAATCTGACTTTACCATGATGATAGCCATAAAATTCTCTAAAACTTTCCCCATTTAACCGACATTCTATCTTCAATATTAACGAATATAGTAATACATGCATGCTGAATCTCGGACACACTGTATACCACTTTTTTTGTACGTATTAAAAGTAATGATTACAAAAAACTTTGAATTATAATTTTTTTAGGGTAACTATGCAACCTTTTTTTTATACGTTCATAACGAAAACAGGCATCGTTGTAAAAACAAAAAAGTAATCTGTCAGAATGACGTTTAAAACTTCATGTCTCATAGATATTAATATATACATGTTAACGTAAAAAAAGCCGCCCGTTTCTATAAGATATCAATAATCCAGTAAAACCATTTTAATTCATATTTAATAAATTTTTTAACTTACCTTGCGTTGTATTAAAAAAATTTATAAAGATAAGTTATGTAAAATTAAATTTTCTTTAAAAAAAAACGTCTACACTTCTTCTTATAAAATTAATCGTTATTCAAATAATGAAAAAATTGAACTATTACTTAAATTCTATCGTAGGAATTTTTTGCCGCTAAATTGCGCGTCATATCAAAAAATTGCAAAGAACATAATGAATCGATATGATTAAGATCTGTATCTACGTATTTTTATAACTTTGAAATATGCAGCTGTTTTAGAAATATTTGATTAAAACCAAAAACTGCTCATAATAAACCTTCCTCTCCGCCGCTGGACTTCTCCCAAAATCTAATCAGCTCTAAGCCAAACAGAAACAAGCTTAAATACAAAATTTTATGTACGTAGGTTCTGGAGTTATCGTTGATACTAACATACATCCACACGCACAGACGCACACGCTCACGCACACGCACTCCTACACGCACACACACACGCGCACACGTACGCACATACACACACATGCGCGCGCGCACACATACAGGCGCGCACGTACAAACACACACAAACATCTGGACATGATGGCCGGTCTTGGCGAAACTTGTAAAATGAGCTAATAAGTCGATTTAGCGATAGTGAAAAAAAGTCGATTGCATAACCTTCTATACCTACATATGTATAAGTAGGTTGGAAGGTAAACATAAAATGATTGTGAACGAATAAGCTAAATCACATTAATTGAATAGTTTTTACTGCGGCAATCTATAAAAATCGGTTGGGTTAAAAAGAAGTTATGACGTTTTTTTCAAGTGAACATTTATCTCTACCCCGCCCCTGATTTAACAAAATAGAGAAAAATGCTAAAAAATAAAATGTTTCTAAGTTTACGTCATTTATAATAAAAATATTTTAAACATGTCTTAATAATACCGTTTTGACATTATCATTCTAATTTGCTGTTCGTGCACGCCCCCTAGCGACCATCGCAGAAACTTGAAACTAATTTCCAGCAATTTATCTCAATCACTTTCACTATCGATACGCAGTTTCTTATATACAGCCGGCCTCCTTTATTAATGGACTACACGGTACACCACGTAAATTTTGTCAACAAATATAAACCCCACATTACATAAGTAATACATATTTTTTGTTTTATACTACACAAAAATGCTTTCGAGAGATAAAGAAGGCGGTACACGCCCTGTTCAATTAATCTAAATAATTGCATAAATGTGTCGGTATAAACGTTGCAATTATCAATTGTTAATCTGAACAAACACTGTAGCAGGTGACGCATACTTTTTCTAAACTACGAATCCATTAATTTTTCAACATATAATGTTCACACCTTGTTGAAAGCAAAATTTTAAAATAAGACACAAATACAGAAAATCGAGCTAGAACCTGTACGAAGATGTAGTATACGTTTTTAGAACACGCTTTCTAGCCAATTTCGTTCCACAAATAAAAGTTTGTTCCTATATTTTAAGCACTTGAAAACTTTAAACCACAACTGACGACGTAGTACTTTTACCGTTATTAGAGATTTACGCAGTATTTTTGAAGCAATAATTTATACATCAATTATGCGCAACAAAAGCGTTTCAACGTGATGTTACCCTATAACATTCACTAGCTTAATAAGCCAACCCTCTGTTTATTTAAAATGTCTTACAAAACCGTTCACGATCATTGTTCTCCTAAACGATACCCAGGGAAAAATACGCAAAAATTCAAGAAGTGTGGTCTGAATCTTCATAAAAAAACCTTCTGCGCCTCCAAAGTTCAAAAATACTATTCAGACATTTCTCTAGAAGTTAAATAACTCTCTACAAGATCTATATTCCATTAACTTTTAATTATTTTCTATAAAAAACTTCGAATTGAATGTCGTCACATTAAATTTTCCCTGACATGGCTAAATTAAATACAATCTCGTACAGTTAAATGCTATGTATGTTTAATTCTTTCAACGCAGTTCTTCTTGAGTAACAATGTAACAAATCAAACATCAAATAACTTTAGGTTTACCAGATATATAGAGTCCTGTACCTCTGCGTGTACGGAAGATAGCGCAGTTAATATGATAGATACAGCAAAATGTTTCGGGAAAAATTCATTCGGGACGAAAAGCTTCATTACCTAAAATATTCACGTAGATACAGCGTGTCCCTAAATAAGCTACACAGGGTCTTCCTCTGTTATCTTAAATAGAACCAGCTGTATACTATTTCATATTATGATTCTACCTGAAATTTAAGTTTGCCTGAAAAGAATTCTCCTATTTGTAACCGTTTTTTGAACATGGAGATCTTTTATCAAATTTTGACATTTTGAATGCATCAGGAAAAGGCATTTTTCTCTTGTCGTGTTAGAAGTACAGCCCTGGACTTTAAATGTGTTGTGGGGAAGTTTTCGCTTCAATATTTAGTGGGAATGTGTGAGAAACTTTCCACGGTTGATCCAAACGTCACTTCAAACTTGAATATCATAACATTTTAAAAACTGTTTCTTCTCAATAGAACATTGTATTTTTGGTCTTCATCAGATGCAGCCTTAAATATACTATCAATTGCTATGGTATTGCCTATAATACACAGTATATTTCTTAACGCCACTCGATTCAAGATTGAAAGGCAAACGTTTTGACATGATTAACCTGTTACTACCTTTTACCGCTATTTTGGGAATTTGGATTACTTGTGAAAGTTGTAACATATGTATCTAAGAACTAAAAAATAAATAAATAAATGCTAATTCATCAACTGTTCAAAATACTTTATTCGAAGTATTTTTATACATTATAGCCTTAATATGTCCCCACAAGAAAAATCTAGACTGGTAAGATTAGGAGATCCAGGTGGCTATCCAATAGGTCCAGATCTTCCGATCCATTTTCCTGGGAACAAATCATTCAAAGATTCTCGAACTTGATGTGAATAATGGACAGGAGCTTCACATTTCTCTCCTTTGATCATCAAGTACGTGTGCTATTAATTGCGGAAAATTATTTTGAAGGAAATTTAAGTAAATAGCGCCATTCACATGATGTTCAAAACATGTCCGATGTCATGATCTCCCATTATACCAATAAACATTCAAAGACCAACGATGTTGGTAATTCGCCTCTCTAACTATTCGTGGATTCGTAGTTTAGTAATAACTTGTTTGTAATGACCTGTCCATTTTTGTGAAAGGTTGCCTCGCCCGAAAACAGAACAGCATTAAAGAAACCCGGGTTTCTCAATTTTTTTCCTTACCGAATTATAAAATGTAACGCGTTTCTCAAAATCCGGTTAAGTAAATGCCTAATTGAGCTGAATATGGCACTTTGTTTTGTGTTAAAATACGTTGTACTGACTTTCACATATGCCAATTGACTCCGCAACGCTCTTTTGAGCGCGTGGGGATTCGCAGTTACAGACAGCAGCACCGACAATTGATACCTTCATAGAACTGGCTTCTGTTTCTCCCACTTTACGTACTTGACACTACCAGTTTCCATAAATCTGATCAGCAATTTTATGAAACAACCTTCTCTTGAGTACCGTCTGTCAGGATAAGTTTGTGCATAAATCCTACCTGCCAACAGACAATTTCTATCTGACTGATCCGGAACAAAAACCATATCAACCATTTCATCTTTGGAAAGACTGGGGACTCAAACACCTACAAAGTATTTGTTATGAACGAATAAGTTCAAAAGTAAATGTGTAATTAAAAATTATTATTAATTTTATTAAATACATAAACAAAAAGTTTACCTCGAGTAGGATTTGAACCTACGACCTTGTACTTTGCTAGAGTACTCTAATAAAGTACAGGTTGTAGGTTCAAATCCTACTCGAGGTAAACTTTTTATTTATGTTATAAGTTTTTGTTATGAACGAATAAGTTCAAAGGTAAATATGTATTTAATAAAATTAATAATAATTTTTAATTACCTACAGAGTATTTTATTTCACAAAATTACCAAACGTTGACAGATAATGAACAATGGTAGGTTTGTAAAAGCACTCAAGCAGTCAAATGATATTGTACTGTTATAAGATTTTGTGTTTATTTCTTGAAACACGGTAAGAGATAGCAGAGGATAACATAGAGGTTAATATAGAAGAGGTTAATATATACCAAAATGTTTATCCCCCAATGTTGAATCGAGTGAAGAAATAACATACTAAGAAACATACTGTGCATTTCCGTGAGATGATTTTATTTTCATACTCAAAAAGGTTTTTTTGAAATAACCCGAAAACTGTCTGAAATAAATATAGGGAGTACCATAGCAGATTGATAATACATTTAAGACTGCATCTGATGAAGAGCAAAAATTCAAGGCGTTTTATTTGAGAAAAAAGTTTTTAAAATTTTACGATATTTTAGTGTGAAGTGAGTTTTGGATCAGACTTTGAAAAGTTTTTTTACATAATTCCACTAAATATTGTAACGAAAAACTTCCCCGACAGGATATATAAAACCCATGGATCTACTTCTAACAGGGCAGGAGAAAAGCATCTTTTTCTGATGCATTCAAAATGCCAAAATTTGGAAAAAATTCCCACATTCTAAAAAAAAAAACGGCTACCTACAGACATTTTCTTTAGATAAAGTTGAACTTTCATGGAAAATTATAACATGAAATAACATATAGGAGGTTCTATTTAAGGAAACATAGGAAAACTCTGTGTAACCTATTTGCAGACACTCTCTACGTACCTCAATATTTTTAGGTCGTGAAGCTTTTCGTCGCGAAGAACTTTTGACTAAGACATTTTGCTCTATCTGTCGTATTGATGGCGCCATATTCCGTGCACGCAGTAGTGCAGGAACCTGTATGTTAAATAAAAAAATACTTTTCTTAATTATTTTACTTACCTTTAAACACAAACAAATGCTAACTAACATTCGCGGTATTCATAATTGCGGTTTAATATTAGTTGAGTTGATCGGCCTATTTCCACAGTTTTTGCTTTTTGAGCGTGACGTTCGGAAGCGGGCTCTACTTCCGTAATCAGGCTTAGTCTTGAGGACAGTTTTCGCACTTGAGTCGGATTCAAGCACTTGACTTCTCTCAGATTCGAACTTGGCTTTCACTTACAAATCTGACACCTTTACCGCTGAGCCGCTGAGTAATCCAATATATATATATATATATATATATATATTTAAATAAGACAATTTTCTTTAAAACTTGTGTAAATAAACGTAAAATTAATTCAACGTTTCGGGAACGTCCTTTGTTCCTTTGTCAAGAATTTAAGGACGTTCCCGAAACGTTGAATTAATTTTTACGTTTATTTACACAAGTTTTAAAGAAAATTGTCTTATTTAAACATGAATACTTGTGGAAATCTAAATAGAAACATATATATATATATATATATATATATATATATATATATATATATATATATATATATATATATATATTTAGAACTGTGTAGGAACTGTTTAGGTTAGGTGTTAGGTCGGGGTAGCCATTTTATTTGAGTGTTTTAGCGATATTTCCTTTTTATTTGCTCAGGTGCTCTTGTTTTGGGCATATTGTTTTCGCTCTATCGTACAAGCATTTTGCCATGCCTAATTTTACGTTTTTGTGGTGGAATTGTAGTGTAGGTACCTCCCCGTATGGGTAGGTTTCCTGTATACACTTGTCGTGAAAGTGTTGGCATTCCTGTGTGCATGTACGTCCAGGAATGTTCCGACTCCAATTTCATCGTGAATTTTATGTAGGGTGCATGGCTATTTAGATGATCTAGGAATTCATCTTTATGCTTGCCGTGTTGCCAAACAACGAATACATCGTCCACGTATCTAAGCCACATCCTTGGTTTTTCAATGAATTCGGATATCGCTTGGTCTTCATAGTGTTTCATATATATATATATATATATATATATATATATATATATATATATATATATATATATATATAGGAACCCATCGCCATTCCAAACTTTTGCAGAATTTGTCTTCTACTTGGAAATATGTAGTTATAATGCATATTGTCAGATATTCCATTATTGTGCTTACCGAGAGTTTCGTTCGTTCGTCTAACATTTCATCCTTTTCCAGCCTGTTCCTTATGATAGTTTGTGCCTTATCGGTGGGTACATTTGTTAATAGATTCACGATGTCGAAGCTTACCAGTATTTTTTCGTGGTTTGGTTAGAAGTTTCTGATAGCTTCCACGAAGTGCTGCGTATTCTTGACCATAGACTCCGTTTTTCCCGATAAGGGTGTGATGATGCCTAGCAGAAAGTGTGCTAATGGGTGGCAAGGTGAATTTCTCCAGCTCACAATTGGTCTCAGAAGAATTCCTTGCTTGTGGAGGTTTGCTGTAGTGTGGAGTAAATCTAGTTCCCTGATAATCGGAGAACTGCCCCTTACGTTTTGGGAGCGTCAGGTATATCCGTATTTCGATTGATGGTGTGGGGTCTCTTGGTATTTGTTTGTACTCGCCCCCATCTTGGATTTTACTGTTTTAAGTGTCCATGTCCATTACCAAATTCGTGTTTCCGTTGTCTGCCGGGAGAATTTTTATCGTTGGATCATTCCTAAGGAAAATGACCGCTCTCCTTTCCAGGTTAGAGAGGTTAGGTTTAGTTGGCATAGATGAATCTAAGACTGATCTAACCATACTTCTGTATTCTTCGGCTTCTTCAGGATCTAATTTCATAGCTGTTTCTTTAACTACGGTTATTAAATCTACTTTCGGAATATATCCCGGTATTATCGCATAGTTCAAGCCTCTGTCCAGAAGCTTCATTTCGTGTTCGCTCAACTGTCGTTTAAAGATGTTTATGGCAGGGTTTTTGCGATGTATGGTTCTTTCTTGCCCTTCATTAGCTTTTCTAGTTTGTACTGAATTTCCCTGTGCATTGTATCACCTGCAAATTGAATGCACTTGTTTCGCCTAATTGAGATTGACAGGTCATTTACATAAATTAGAAACAAGAAAGAGCCTAGTTCTGATCCCTGTGATACCCCAAACGATATAGGTTCTACAGTTAATGTTACATTATTGATAGACATACATAGTTTCTGATTTTTGAAATAGGATTGTAAAATGTCTAATGACTTACCCCTTATACCATAGCAGTTTAGTATCTTTAGTAATATGGAATGTGAAACACAATCAAATGCGTTAGAGACATCTAATAATAGTGCAGTAAACTTTTTACCCTTCTCAAAATCGTCAACAACACTCTAGATCAAACCACAAACTGCTTTAATAGTTGAAGAATTAAGCAGCAAATAACTTTACTAATTTTAAAACAGTGGGGAAAGCTACCCTCTGAAAAACAATTGTTAATTAGATCCGTGAAAAAATCTCCAATAATGTCGATGCAATTTTGTGAGATAAAACTATTTAGCTCATAGATGTCACAACTACCAGATTTACTTAATTTTTCTACTGTATGAGACGCCTCTTCTTGAGAAGTAGGTGCAAGGAAAAACGAATTTGTCGGAGAAGGCATATTAAATAGGTATTTTCTAATGTGATTTGATGAACTAGGAAGACCACCTACTATATGATTTCCAATAGAAACAAAATGAAAGTATGTGAAGAGACAGTAATAAAATTTTGATGTTGATTTTGAATGTTTTCTGTAATAGGGCTGGCGTTATTGAAAATGGAAAAATCAAACAATCAGATCAATCACAATCAATCAAATCAGTCAAATCAAACAAATTCTTCATAATCTTCAGGTAACGATTCGCCACTGTATATACCTAGCCCCTATGAGCGACCGCTTACTTTGTAAATAAGGCTAACCAACACTCAGAGCTGGTACTCTCCCTAAACGTGAGGGCACTGGTGTAGGAAAACAGCCGATCATCCGCAAATAAATTACATCAGTTCAATCTCAATCAATCAAATCGTAACTAGCAGCTTGTAAAAATCAGCTAACAATTAAAAAATACTGCTTTGGCTTAACTTACAGTTTGCTAAAACCAACCACATTTCAAAAATACATGAGATAGCATTCGGCATTACTGTCAATATACAAGCCTCAAATTAGTTTATAACACTATTGCAGCGTTTTACGTACAGTGCTAAAAATACGTTTTACATTTAAATTAGTTTGAAATGCCTACACAACAACAAACAAATAACCAAACCTGAAATCACGTCAGTATATTATTTTACATACAAGGAAAGTCTTGGCGGAAATACCTCTGATAAAAGGGTCTCTATATTTATAAACATGGCTGAACGCGCACTATTTCGTTTTTGAAAATTGCCGTGGGGATAAATAAAAAAGCTGACTTTCGCACACACTCACACAACTCTGAAACAAAATAAACTAACAGGACGCTGCAAATACGTCAAACAAACAAGAAAAACAGTGGAGTCTCATCTAATGGAATATTTTTAAAAACTATAAACTAACAGGCCGCTGCAAATACATCAAACAAGCAAGGAAAGCAGTGGAGTCTCATTTAATGAAATATTTTTAAAACTAATGGAAGATTCAAGCATTGTAATGTGTGAAATTTGAAATGCCTCTGCATTATTTGTTGTCGTCAGATTTCAAATTCCACAGGTGCTTGCTTAAAATAAAACTATCTGAGCATTAGCTATCGCAAGCCAAATTAGCTAGAAGTGAAATCCAAGCGAATAAATACATTGCATAAGATGTTATAATTAAATCACTAACTTAGAATAATCGTCTACCAAGCACTTCATGTAACCCGTCAGTTCAAAAATAACAATTACTGATAAGGTAATTGCTGTATTTTGGAGAAACAAGTTTCAAGTTGCAACTCTAAGATAAACAACTTAAATCGCAAAGTAATAATCGAAATAATTTCAAGATGTTGTTGAGTAGGGCTAAGACTCTGTGACAAGCTTAAGAGTCCTAACGGTGTCTTATGAAATAGTATGCGGCCTACATACTATTTCAAATTCCCCCTCATAACAGTTAAACATAGTTTTAAAATATACTACTGAAAATATTTAAAATACAGGGTGTGCCATTTAAAAAAGTTGAAATTTTTTAAGTTAGTCAATATGTATAAATTTATTTTGAATGCCCTGTAGTATCTAACTCAAATTTATGTACATATATCTTTTTTGCCATCCTCATAGAACGTTTGTACCAAATATGTGCATTCCAGCTTCAAAAACAATGGCGGCACTGTCAATTTTTTATAAGAGCAAAAAATAATTATTTTCTAAAAAAATTAAATATTAGAAAAACTACTAGGTTTAGGAATATGACATTATTAACGAAAAAGTTATAGAATTTCATGTAGAATCTAAAAATAAATTAAAAATATGGTATTCCATTAAAGAAAACGTAACAGAATGTGGTAGGTACTATTAACTGTAAGCACTACATGATCTCAATGAAAATAATTGTTTCATAGAAAAAAATCCTCTAACTATTGGTGGAGATGATGGTACTTGAAATCATAAAACCATTAATTAATTGGTTACGTTTAATTAATTAAACGAAGAAAAGTATTTAATAAAAAAGGATTAAAAATAAATGTGTATAGAAAGGTATTAGACAATTACTGTTGCGGTAAAGTAGAGAAGCTCAAAACAGAACATACACAATACAATAAAATATAAACACTGGTGTGGTAACGTAAATATGCACAAAATTTTTCAACAAACCGTTGAATGTGGAGTGCGATAAACTAAGTTACGCACGTCACAACTTAATTAGATGGGTAAGATTGTCCTTACTTTGAACGCCGTTGAAGTGTATACAGGTTCAATTCTTGCGCTTACCTATAACCCCGTACCCCTTTTGTGCCACATCTAATCCGTTTGTGATCTAACATTTTGTTCGGGTACTGTATTACTTCGCTGTGTGAGTGCTTTCTATAGTAAAAATTTGTTTTACCTAAGTTTCCATTTCATATTAACTTTTTTTAGGAAAATAATAATTACCGTGCTAACAAGACCGAAACCTGGATTAAAATCTTACTGTTATAATTGACTTCCGTTTGAAAACTTATTTTAAATTTCGTTTTGAGTTTATTTATTGCTTTGATTTTTATTGACTGCAAGATTTTAATAATTACTAATTAGTTCATTTTTAGTTTTTTTCCACTTTGTTTATTTGCTTTGCTCTCAGATGTAGCTTCATTCGTTTTCCGTATAATTCCCTATCCATTTTTGAAGTGTATTTCCTAAGACCCTCTATCAGTTCCAACACTTTGACCAACTTTTGTACGGTTTACACATTCGGATATCTACAAAACCTCAAAACGAATCACTGTATAAATTAGTATAATTAGTATAACTTTTATTCATGTTGTTT
The DNA here is from genome assembly GCA_036346205.1 of Vesta saturnalis. Taxonomy (NCBI): domain Eukaryota; kingdom Metazoa; phylum Arthropoda; class Insecta; order Coleoptera; family Lampyridae; genus Vesta; species Vesta saturnalis. The sequence continues at coordinate 2,709,662 of JARFJB010000699.1, read as the reverse complement.
TAGTGTACGGGTTTTATCTTGCTTTCTTGTAATATTAGGCCTCGTGTTTCTCAGTGATCGCCTTCGATTCGTTCTCCAAGGCACCTAAAACTTGGCAATTTCTGGATGTCCGTCTTATTTGCAATAATCCACTTTGATGTTCTATTGATATTAAGCCTCTCACTGCATTTTATCGAACGAGATCCGAAAGCCCTTTTAGTTCCCCTATTTTTGGGGCCTGCTCAAGCTCGTTTGCGGCCTTTTTGAATGCCACTGTATTGACGCGATTCTTTGCTAGTTTTCGAAGAACACAATTGAAGACTAGAGAAGAAGTCTGTCCCCTACCTGACACTAGTCCTAATATCAAAAAAACGAAAATAGGATACTTGATTAAAGCTTACCACGTAAGTTGTACAAATGATAGTATATAGGCTTGGTGGTATTCTTATCCAGATTCATTTGCTCCAAAATACGCTTTAAATAATTATATGTAAGCCGAACTCATTACCCAGTGTCTGTAAGAAGTTTGTAGATGAGAATCTGTTCACTGAAATCATCTTTGATGTTTATCGATCCATTGTTTTTAATGATTTTTATGCCCTGTCCTACAACATATTTGATGGGTCGGGAAAGTCAGAAAACTTGCATCTGGCAACAAATGAACCCTTTTGGATTCACATAGTACATGAGTGGACGTGTCTAAAAATACCGGGACACATTTTTCTGGCCCTTTAACGGATTTAGCATCTCACTTCCCGGAAGTAACGTATTCAGCGCTAACTCGGAAAGTATATATATATATATATATATATATATATATATATATATATATATATATATATATATATATATATACAACTGACTAAACATAGCCTCTTGACTCAAAATATTCATAAGTATGAATCCCTCAAATGTAGCCATAAAACCTTTTGTGTTGCCATTACTGTGATATATATGATATGCAGTACCATTGATGTTGCAGCAATTTCGTCATTTAAAAGTAGAAGCAATGGCGCATTACACAAGCTTTTCTTACACAGGTTCGCTTTTTACATGAAAAGCAGCAAACGAAACTCTAGCCATTGCCTCTATTTTTTGTATGTCTTCAATGAGCAATATCTCTAGGACAGAGTTTAGTTTCATGGTTTTATGGTCAGTGTACCGTGGATTGACAGTCACTTGTAACTTTACCAGTTGCAGGAAGCGTAGTGTAATATTCAGTAAGGAATTGACAATTTCTTGGCTCCAGTGCTGGTTACGAATGCTCTCATCGTCAATCTCCATAATTGCTTCACTGTGAGGATGCAGAATAATTGTATTACTGAAACCATGAAAAAAGTGAAGGCAATAGAAGAGGATTGATTGTGATCAGTGTCATGTAATGCTGATGTCACTCAGTGGGGCATAACTTTGGTGATGGAGGAGTCTACAATAATAGTTCGCTATGTAGAGCCATAGAAAGCAATTTATTACATTTTCCAGAAGATGCACCTTTGGGTAGGACAGGTCAAGCAATGCCATATATAATAGTAGCTGATGATGCATTTCGATTATCTAGACGTATAACGAAACCTTATGGCCAGAGTTCTTCACAAGAAGAGAAAATATTTAATTATCGACTAAGTCGAGCCAGAAGGATAGTCGAAAATTCATTTGGGTAACAGATTTCAAATATTACAAAAGGAAATCAACTTACCTGTAGAAAAAGTTCAGTCTGTGACGTTAGCTTGTTGTGTACTTCATAATTTTATCAAGAAGCACGAAGGGAAATGAACTTATTAAAAAAATTTTGATTCTGAAAATACTACATCGGTAACATTAATTAATGGAGAGTGGAGATCTAATGTGTACATGACTTGTTTAGAAAGAAACACGCCTAACAGATCTGTTAGGGACGCTTTAGAAATTCTGAAGGCTTTTACGAATTATTTTAACAATGAAGGTTTCGAACAGTGGCAGTGGGAGCTATAAAAAAATTCAATTTTTAATTTTTTTTAGTATCTGTATTATAAATTATTACCATAATCTAAATAAATATTATTATTGGATTCCTTGTTTATAGATGTAAATATTTATAATCATATGAAACAATATTGATTTCATGTTTGGCATCATTTAAGATCTCCAAATCGTCAATGACTTGAAACTCGGTTTTGGGAGAAACACAGGTTGTTGAATTTTGAATTTTCTTTTCCAAACTACGTAACGTAGCAATTGTTTTGTCCATCACCGGATCCGAGTTTTCAATCTCAACTTTTCTTCTTTTCGTCACTTTTGGAGTAGCAGGAATTACTTCCGATATATCGGAAGACGTAGCAGCCTCCTGCTCTAGCTCCCGTTGCTGCGACGACTCATGTTCCGAAGACGTCTCTTGCTGCGATGACTCCTGTTGCTGCGACGACTCGTCGAAATTGCTTTTTCTTATTCGAACCTTTACATATGGTACCTAAAATAACAATTTTTCATACCACCATATAGTAGGCTCATAAATATCGTCGGTGCCAATTCCAGACTTTCCACTTGCGACGACTTTATTGTTCTCATGGGCAAACTGAGACCGAAGACTATTTAATACCTTATGTCTTCTATTGTTATGTCCGGCATTTTTGGCTTTATATGATCGGTAATTTTAATTAACGCATCTGCCCGTGCATTTTGTTCCTATAAAATTTTAGTATCATATAAACAAGCGTGCATTTCATATGAGTTAATTAAAATTTTAACCAACTCGGTAGCCCAATCAACCTTCAAAATAACAATACTTTTAAATTTATAATAACAATCAAATTTAACCTACCTTCGACATTTTTCAATAATCCAATAACTTTAAATACACGATACAAAATCCAACTCATGGGCTAATCTCACAAATTAAAAGAGACTGTTGACAGATTTGCAAATGTCGGTAAAGAAAGAAAGAGATTTTATCGGTACTCGTAAGACAAATCAAACCGAATTACCAATCGTCTGTTACGTGTGTAATTGGAAAACGTTTCTTTTTGATAACGTTCGTCATTTTGTCAAATTCACTTACTAAAAATGGCAATTTATTCTTAGGTTGAATGCTTCCAATTCACCATTTCGGAAATTTTTATGCATCTCTAATTGCATTTAAATTAACGTATGTAACTTCTGTACACATCTCTTACTTAGTTAAAATAAGTCAAATTTAATACCTTCAGCGACATCTCTGAGATTTCGGATCATTTAATATAAAGCAGTTAACAAGGAACCTGGGATCTATTAGGGTCAAATAATACATATACATATAATAAATACATATTTTCTACAAATTTTAACTTTTGGCAACAATGATTACATACAAATTTTCTCAAGTTTGTAAAATTGATGTTTAAGATGTTGGCCAATTTTTCTTTCTTCCTTTTTAAGAACGGCCTTGATGGTGGATGTTGGGTTTCTAGAGAATTTTTCGTTTCTAGTTCTGGATGCTGAAGCATAATTTTTTTTGGAAAATTCTCACTTAAAGTAATACTTGGTTAAGCAAAGTATTACTAACGCTTTTAAAAGGCGGATATAATTGAAAGTATTCATTCGTCCACATCTTCGGTAAGTGGCACATGTTTCGATAACCTCATGGTAATTAAAATCGTTTTCAGGTTTTCGAATACAAAAGTATTCAATACTAATTCTTTACATATTAAGACACCTCAATCGAAATTACGTTGAATGTTCACTACCGGCTCGTTTGTCACCTGTAAGATGTATGAACGGTCATAATTAATTAAACATCGTACTTATTTTACCTTCTTTTAGCATCTCCGTACTACCTACGTTTCTAGCGGCATTCCTTCTTAAATTTTCTGTCCACATTTTACTGTTACGTTACATCCAAAGTACATGATTATCGCTGGAAGGCGTAAGAGCCTTGCTGACATCCATGACCATATACGTGAAGGCTGCTACATCATTGGAATAGTACCCGAAATTTGCAAGAACAAATAAGTAGTTTCGTCAGTAAAGGTCAAATCGTTTTCTTTATCACCTGGTTACACGATTGTGTTTCCAAATTTCAAATACACCTAGGCGGTTCTTAGTGAATCTCTACAACGAAAATAAATGTACTGATATTAATTTTGTAATCAAATAATTGACAATTGTTACCCCTTAATTAGATTTGTGTATATATCCACTAATTCAGTTTTGAATATTTTTGCACTCAATCACAGGTAAAACTTTAATTGAATCATTAAAAGTGACTGGATAGACCGCACCCAAACAAGTTGTAGCTTCCATTTTAACCTAATTAATTCTAGCTTCTGTGGCTACATTCACACAACGATTTAACTCCTGTTTTGATGGAAATATACCGGGTGTAATGATTATTTGTATTACCGTGAACTATTGCAAAAGTTAAACATTTAATTTCATATGAATTTGTAATTTTGTCTCGTAATCTTTATGTGTTATGTACATTACTTTTTCCACAAGACTGTTCGGGCCAGTTTTATTTCCTATAAATGTTTTGATTACTTTGTTTGTTACGGTAGTTATTTACTGTGGACCTAACAAGCTTTCCAATTACTGTTATGTAATATAAAATCATTAGTGTTTTACTGAAAAACAATTGGGGTTTTGCTGTATATTGTGTGAAGCGTAAGGCAAACAAGTTAATTAATTAAATCTTTTTTTTTTCTGGTTTTACTGAACATCCCAATGGGATTAGCTGTTAAACTGGCCAATTAAGGCTACGGCCAGTAAGATCTTACAGCGGCCTGAAGGGGCATATAATAAATTTATGTTATTATTATTTTTTTTTACTAATTGAAATTTAAATTGAAATTGCGTGGGCACAAGCTGTGGCTCACTGCTTACCATCATGGGCTTTGGTGTTTAATGTTAATTTTTTGCTTTATTATTCTCTTTTATTCTTTTGTTAGAACTATTGACAATAAAACTACTTTGTCGGGGAATTGTTAACCCATTTATATTTCTTCTTTTTTGTTGGGTAAATCCTGTTTCAGGCTTTACAGGGTTTATTCTCCTTTCAACACTGATTGAGTATTTCCTTATTAAAGCCTGTGGCGCCTACTTATATCCGGTTCCTATCTAGCCATATCACCATCTCTTTAAGTTATACCTCCAAAACAACCACGCTTCCAAGTGTTCTGCGTTCTTCCGACCGTACGCCTGAGCTTAGTCGAGCCCATTCCTTTTTTTATGCCATGTGATGGTTAGACACGTGGTACGTCCTTTTCGTATATGTTCTCTATGTTTTCATCTGATTTACCTTTTCAGCGAGCTTGTGGTTGGTTACTTATGATAAACCGTATGATGTAAACTAAAAACTTAACGCTAATGACAAATCTACAGAGAAATCTAATAATGTAAACACTTAGAGTAATTTCTACCAATATGACGTCTTAACTTAATACACGATTAATTTTATTTTCTTCTGAAACAATACTTGTTTATGCCATATTTAAATTATGTATGCTATTCATACATACTAATTTATTATTATTCTCACTAATTAAACATAGTATACCACGTATTGATTGAAATGAATCGCTGTTATCAATTACGGTTTTACGTTATCAACATTTTTTTCGTTATCAATCTATACGTTTGTTATTTTGCGTATCATACAAGAATGGCCTCATTTATGTTTCATAATATAGACAAAAACACGCAATATTTTGTATGAGGTTGAGAAGATGTAAAGTGTAACCTATAACTTAACCTTGCATTATGATAGTAAAATACAGAAGTATTCGACCTTTATAACATGATAATAAGGTTTATGATAATATGAACACAAAATAGAGTTTGATGAACTTTAAGGTCGGATACTTTCTATAGCATATACATACTTTAGCAAAACAGGAAATAATTTGAATTTGAACCTTCAAATTTGGAAAGTCTGTTAATATGAAACATGTTTCATAAGGCGTTTTATCGCACTTCGTCATTAGAAAACTTTAAACTCAGTCCCACTCGATTTAATCATTTGCTGTATGTACCTTTAAAAGTTAATTTTATATACATATAGTTAATTATACATATATATATATATATATATATATATATATATATATATATATATATGTATGTATATTGTAGCGTCCCCAGGTACCCTATCTTGAAAAGTGCAATTTGAACTTATTCGCAAAAATGCAAATTCAAGAACAAAACAATCGCTAAAGCCGGTTGTTCAATGGTGGTGTAAGTCCCTTTAAACGTCGTTTAACTTGTTTGTTGTTCAATGGTCGTTTAGTGCTTAAACTGAGCATAACTCGTGGTGTTACTTAAACCATCGGTCACACTCACACTCACACTCACACTCACACTCACACTCACACTCACACCTCACTCACTCACTACTCACACTCCACACTCACACCACAACACACACACACACACACACACACACACACACACACACACACACACACACACACACACACACACACACACACACACACACACACACACACAGAAACATCCAGACATGATGGCCGATCTTGGCGTAACTTGGCCAAAAGTTCTTAATTGAGTTAATAAGGCGATTTAGCGGTAGTGAAGAAAAGTGTATTGCATAACCCTCTATACCTACATATGTATATGTGGGTTGGAAGGTAAAAATCGCCACAAAATACATTGAGACCTTTAAATGCAAATAACTTAGAAATCGATAAAGTTAGGCGACCTAAACTGGAGTACGGTTTTTATATAGAATTGAGCGTTCTTTTAGGATTTTCAACCATAACCCAACAGATAAGAAAAATGTGTTTTGATTTACCCAAGTAATACGATTAAACTGGCACCCTCTGAAAGCGACATCAAAATAAGCTTCAAATTCGCAATTCTCACACTAAAAAAACCAAAACTACCAATTTTCAGGTTCATATTATCAAAAATTTCTCAATTATTAAGAAATTTCCAAATAAAATTTAAACATTGCATCTCTTAATCCAGCGACATTCGTATAAGGGCCTGATGAGCTGAAACATGATATTTTGCTATCTAATACCTCCAGCTTAGTGTTGGCCCATTTTTATGACTCTCTCTCTCTCTCTCTCTCTATATATATATATATATATATATATATATATATATATATATATATATATACACACACGTATATTTATGTGTGTGTGTGTGCGCGCGTGCGTGCGTGCGTGCGTGCGTGCGTGCGTGCGTACGTGCGGGCGTGCGTGCGTGCGTGCGTGCGTGCGTGCGTGCGTGCGTGTGTGTGTATATATTGTAGTTAGGAGACTGCAAACATTTTATTATTGTAATAAACATTTATCAGATCGCCATTTTACCGTGATAAAAAATAATTAGTGGATTTTTAATATCTTGATAGTACGTCGTAATTTGCTAATGTTTTCGGAATATTTTATTTTAGGTAATTTTATGTAAGAAATGTCGGAATGTATGTAGCTGATATTTGGATAAGGGTTGAAAAACACGTGTTGGGGTTTAAAAACTTAAAAACTGCTTTACTGTAGGGGCGTAACGAATCATTGGAAATTCTTATGTGCACATTCTTGATGTAAACATGTCACTAGTTTAATAATTAATTACGTAGGTACACACTGCAATCAAGGACGTCTTTGTTTGGTACTAAGAAATGTGATATTAAATGTAGGGTTTGTTACGGACGAATATTAAAATTAAGATTTCTGTTAGGAATGCGAAAAATGTTCCCACGGAATAATTTCTTGTTTCTTTTTTTATTATTACTTGAATTTCGGGAGTAAATATAGTTAGTTTGAAATCGAAGGAAAAGGCAGTTGCTGTTGAAATTTGATTGAGCCGGATTGCTTTTATTGTTTTAATTAGAAACTCCCATTGTAAACCGTTTCGTCTATAAATATTTTGCCGTGCACCTTTTAGCAAAACTAAAACGCTAATTCGTTCTTTCCTTTTAGTGTATGTTTTAATGTAAATCTTTCTAAAAATTAATCTATAATTAATCGTCGTGCGCCGAGTTTTAAACCGCGTACCTTAACTCGTCGTGTTGGTGGTAGTGTTTAACTAAAGGTAATATATTCAAGTGTAAGTGGATATCTTTATATAAATGAAAGCGCAGCAAATAATTTTACAAGCCTATGTTAGGTATTAAAAATCAAACATTGCCTTGCAAAGAAATCTCATTCGCACGCGGGCTCATTAAGCTGAAATCTGGTAAAATAAAAGACAGTACAGGGCTTCCTCGCTCTTGTATTTGGGTGAATTAGCATTGTTGTTTGTTGTTTATATTTATATTTATGTAGAGATGGGCCTGGACGAGCGGGTACAGGATACAGCTTGGTTGTAATTGTAAATAGGCAATTGCCAATTGTGTACATACTCCCGGGTCAAAATGACCATTAAACATCTCGAATTTTATTTTTATTGTTTTATTGTTGTATAGATGAATGCGTAACCTGAGAAAGGGGCTCTGTATTTTTCTATCGCACTCAAATTTGTACATCGGTTTGCATGGTTTATTTTTTGTGTCAGTTTGTTTAATTAGAATTTTGTGCCTGCGAACTAGTTTCTCTTTATATGTAATTTATTGTAACTGTACGTACGTATTTTTTGCTTTAGTAGTCACTAAATAATTGTGTACCTGTAAATTCCTTGTCTATTTCCTTTTGTCCTTGCCTCTCCCTTATTATCACCTGTACAATTTTACTGTTGTAGTTTATATGCACCGTAATTTGCCTTATTGTTTTATTTGCTTATTTACTTAAAAACCGGCATGATTGGTTTTAGAGGGCCACATTTTTGGTATTAAAGTTGTTATTCTGATTTATTTATAATACAATTGTGGGTGTGATTGCGTTGTTTTCTTATTGCGTTCATGTGTACCTAAACTGATTTTTATTTATTTTTCTCATAATGTTATAATTTTGTATGCACTTTAACCTGATTTAATGCTGTTTTGTTATATATTTAACCTTTTCATTGTTTTTTTGTGTTACTTGATTTATTAATGTACTTAGGCAATTACTTATTTATGAATAAAGTGGGTTTTATTGGTGGTTCTTTCCCACAATAGTACATTAACGGGTTGGATCATCATTGCGCAAAGCTCATTAATTTTAATTTTAATAGTTTAATTTTTTTTGTTTACCTGCCCCACATGATGCAACACAACCTCATCTAGCCTATCTAATTCAAATAACACAACGTAACTACCACTAGGCGGTCAATTCTTTTAAACAGATTTGAGATGTGAGAGTAATTAAATATCAGACTCAAATAGAGATAAATTTTAATGTTTTAATTATTGCCAGGAAAGTCAATGTCCGACAAGAAATTAATTTGAGTAATAGTGGGATTATTGTCAGTAAAGTCAAGATAAATCACTTAGGGCCGGTTGTTCAATAATGGTTTAAACGATCGTTTAAGTAATAGGCTGTTTACATTAATCCGTGGTTTAAACTTTCGAGAGTTGTTCAATTTTATTTAAACTGTAGTTTAGTTATTCCATGTTAAATGTAGGTTGGTAGTGACAAAAGTACTGCAGCTGTCAAATATCAACAGAATACACGAAAATGTAACTAGGATAGGATTCCCTGGTAAGATACTTACACGTGCTTTCCATTGTTCACAGTAAAATAAAAGAAGGTACGTTTAATGAAACTATTTAATTTATCTTATTACAATTACATTTCCGCAGCATCATTGTCATTGAGTTTATTGCATGATTTCTAAAAATAAATTGATCATACATAACTATTATGGTTTTAAAATAAATCAGTTATACCTTTCAGTCTTTGGTGAAATTTATTCAATAATACGATCATAAATAATTGTTACGGCCTCTTTAGAAAGTTTGAATCTCACTATAAAATCACTGCCATTTCACTTTTCAAGATGATTAGGCCTATGCCGAATTGTTTTCGTTGTTCCCGGTTGATTAACAATATCAACTAATTAAAAAAAATCGTCGTTTTCGCTGAAAGGTTCCTCTAAATGCTTGTAATAGTCCATTTTTATTAAGC
>JARFJB010000699.1:2574724-2697224 GCA_036346205.1 Vesta saturnalis | reverse complement strand
ATCACTACTTAACAAATTTACACTAATAATAAATCATACCCACGCAAAATACGCTCATATTTATTGACATGAGAATTTGACACAGGTCTGCTTAGAAGAGAAATAGCAATATCAGTTCCGAAAGAAAATCAACGAAATAAATTTAAACATTAAAATGCAAACAACTCAGAAACCATTAAAGTTAGGCGACGTAAATAAGAGTACTTTTTTTATGGATAATTGAACGTTCCTTTAGATTTTTTTTAAGCATAGCTTTACCGAACAAAGCATATGCTTTAATTTATCTAGATACTACAGTGAAACAAGAGCCTTCTAGGAGCAACGTCAAAATAAGCTTCAAATTCGTAATTCTCACACTAAAAAACCCAACACTACTAATTTTTAGATGCTATTAAAACTTTCTCAATTATTGAGAAATTTCAGAATAAAATTTAACTCTTCAACATCCTGTATCTCTCACCATTCGCATGAAGGCATGATGAGCTCAAACATAATATTTTGGTGGATAATATATATATATATATATATATATATATATATATATATATATATATATATATATATATATATATATATATATATATATATATGTTAATTTTCAGGTTTCCGCGAGTGCTGGATATGAAGTTGATGTTCTTCCGGGCTTGGTCTTGCGTAGATTCTCCTCCATGGTTCTTAAAAGAACCGATGTTGAAATGACGACGTTTTGGCATAATCTCATCTGTCATTTTCAAGTCTTCGCGTTCTGCTCCTGGTAACTCGAACTGAACTCAGTTCTACTCTATTGTTATTAAACAACTACCACCAAAGTATTCAATTCACATTCCAAAAAAGAGGACACCTTAAACAGTGTACCATTTCTAGACACTCCAGTTATTAGAAATCTTAACAATAAAATAATTTTGGACTGGTATAGAAAACCTACTTCTTCTAACAGACACATAAATTTTGCATCTTATCACGAATTTAAATATAAAATAAGTTTGGTCAATCGTCTTAAATGTAGAATAATGAAAATTTGCCACAACTCTTTAATAAATAAAAATCCTCTTATACTAAAAGGTATTTTAAGTGAAAATGGTTACCCCACTAAGCTTTTAAATAAATTATTATTTAGCACTCCACTAAATAGTAGTAACAATAATAATAATGATATTCAACAAGAACCAAGGAATGATAACACAAATAGATTATATATACCTATTGAATATAATCATATAACATTTTCTAAACTAAAAGCATTGTTAGGTAGAGATGAGCCTGTCACATTAAAATCCAAGAGTACAAATTTAATAGGAAGATTCTTTTCAAAAACAAGAGTAAGAGAGCAACTAACCGAGTGGAGTGACGTAGTGTATAAATTAAAATGTGCAACTTGCCATAAAACTTACTTTGGCCAGACATCACAAATTATTAAGCTTAGAATAAATCAACATAAATGTGATTGCAGTTTCTCTGGGCCGGTAAACATGAACACGCCCGTCAAAACAGGACTGGAACCTCTTCTCGTCTGAAAAAGCCACCCAGCCCCAAATATGTTCTTCATTACGGTAATCTGTGGCAAATGTCAATCTTGCAACCTTGTTTTCCTCTGTTAAAAATGGCTTTTGCGCTGCGGCCCAATTCTTCAGCTCAGATCTTTTAATCCTACGAAGCACTGTCCACACTGACACTGGAAAATTGGTGGCTTCTTTAGCATCAACTGTAGCGCTAAAAGCCTAGTTTATTTTATCAAGTTAATTAACACATTTGGGGGCATCTTGCTAGGATAGTATTTGCGCTAATAGATTTTTTGTTGTTTAAACAATATTAAACGTCTGGCTGTTCATGCTTTCTTGCCAACGTTTTCTTAAAACCACGTGTACCATATTTTTTTAAACGATTTACTTGTCACTTATGTGTAGGGCAAGTTTTTGTTATTGTTTTATTTTAGCTAACCCGGTGCGATGTCGTCTCCTGCTGGATATCTGATAGTGTAAGTTGAATTAATTAATTTTGATACTTAAAATTTTTTTTGTCTGTAGTATATTTTATTTATAGCACTAAAAAGGTAAGTGGTTTATTATTACAACATTTGATTACTTATTATTGTAAATTATTTATTAGTACTGTAACTGACGTATTACTGAAGTTTACCATTACTGTATTGCATTCATTATTAGTGTAAATGGCTTATGGTCACTGACAGTTATAATGTATTTTTAGATATTATTATTAATTTTATTAAATACATAAATAAAAAGCTTACCTCGAGTAGGATTTGAACCTACGACCTGTACTTTGCCAGAGTACCGCGCTAACCAACTGTGCTATTGTGATTCAAGCCCCAATTAATGTAAATTTTGTCTTTATGTATGTAGAACTGATGTAAATTCTAAATATAATGAGATTACAATCAAATTACTTATATTAATGGAATGTGAGCCTGCAATATTGCAATGGTTCACACATACCAAAGCAACTTGACTAATGTTAATATATTATAAGTTATAGTAAATATTGTATTTTTGTTATTTTTGCAACTTTATCTTCGGGGAAAATTGATCTTTTATGTATATTTGGACTAAGGCCTGTATAAAATAAAGATCTGTGTTAGATAAATTCTTTGTCTTGTGTAGATCTCGTGTACTTAACTAACCTGTCCTCTTTCAGATCAGTGTTCGCTTCTTTCTTTTTAACTGTGACCATCAACATGTCTGTGCGTTTGCCGTTTTCTTGGTTTGAAGACTATACAAGAGCAAACCAAGTGGTGCTCTTTTTAAATTCACACACCCACACATCCAAGTGCTTTGTAAGCAGGCTGTTCAACCTCTTATTTTGGGAATCGGTACCTTTGTGCATGTGACAAATTAGTAACGGAAATTGGTTTGTAAGGTAACAAAACATTTTCAATTTTAAAGGTTTTTTATTGACAGATTTGAAAGTTAATACAGTATTCTTAGGTATTGTGTGTTGTGTATAATATTTAGCTTTGTTATTAAAGGAAGTAAAGGAATTGAAAATGTTTCTCTACATAGTTTAAGAAGTAAAGTGATGGATTAAAACACTATAATACTTAGAATTTAAAAACAACGCTTGTAAGGTATAAGTAAATTAAAATTATTATAAATTAAGCCTGTAGGGTTAGTAAATGAACAAGAGTAAAATATAAATCTTAATTCCGACTAAACAATAGGATGATTACGATTGAAAGTATTGATGGACGATTTAGTTTGTGCTTTCTCAGTACTATAGAGTGTAAAGAACAACTTCTAGTAATTAAAGACCGCTAATTAAACTACTAAATCAATAATTTTTAGTCGAAATTAAAATAATTACTTGCATTATAAATTGCTATTTAACCACAAGTACTAAAGAATTTTATTAAAGGAAATGATTGTTATCAATTACAAGCATTGTATATATTATCATGGAAATTTCCTTTGTTTAATGGTCTCATGTACTACAACCTTCAATTTTCTTTAGTATTTCTTTAATTATATCTCGACGATGGAGTCCAGGGGAACTGTTTCAGGTAAATTTTTTTTGTATAAACCTTTGAATAGCTATCATCATCATTTATTGTCATAAGGAACTATGAAATGCTCATTGTGATTTTCAGTACATGTTGCTTAGTATGATGTAATGTAATGTAATTAAATATTTAATGTAAAACAAATAGCATAAGGTATATATTAATTCAAATTAGAATGTAATGATTATACGGTAAGAAAAAAAATTACACCTTTTAAACATTTTTAGGCACTGGCGTTACACCAACTTACAAGTTACTTTACTTTCCTGCTAAAGCATTGGCAGAGCCAATTCGCTTCTTATTTAGTTATGGCAAAATAGAGTTTGAGGATTTTCGTTTTGATAAAGAAAAGATGTGGCCTAAACTCAAACCAGAGATGCCATTTTGTCAAGCTCCTGTACTGGAAATTAATGGGATTAAAACACACCAAAGTGTTGCAATATGTCGTTATTTAGCCAAGGATGTCAATCTGACAGGTGCTAATAATTTTGAAGATCTAGAAATTGATGCTATGGTCGATACGATCGTTGATTTTAGAAACAGTAAATTATTAGCTTGATTTGCATACTAAGATAACTCTTTGACGTGTTTGCAGAAATTTGGTTTTATGCGTACGCAAAGACGGAGGCTATTAAAGAAACATTTAAAAAGCCGCTATTTGAAGAAACAATTCCATTCTACTTGGCTCGTCTTGAATCTATTACCCTGTGTAACAGTGGTTACCTTGCAGTCGGCCGAGTAATAGTTAACAATGATTATTTTTACAGATATCTAAGAATAATTTTTTAGCTTACATGGGCCGACCTATTCTTTGTCTCAAACATAGATTTTATGAACTTCATGGCTGGAATAAGTTTACTTGAAGGTTTTCCAAACCTTTTACAGCTGGAGGAAAAGGTTCTAACTTTGAGTGGTATTAAGGAGTGGATTGATAGACGTCCATATAGCGATAGATAAATTTATGCATCAATTGTTTTATGCATGCCACGCTTTTTGTTGAATAATTTTTTGCCTTTTATGCTATTCATGGAGACTAACATAAAGTACTGAATTAACATAAATAAAATGTTGTAAACGAATTTCTCGTTATTACGTTACGACCATTCTTTTAGGTATAAGAAGATAAATATCACCCGGTCTAACAATGCATATAACGGTACCTAAGCGCTAACATAAATATTGCCTTATGCTGTGATTTGACTCAAATACCAAGCCTACTAACTGTTTTGACTGCCCAAGTCGTCGACATCTCGTATTCTCACGTAGAAGTTTAATATATATATATATATATATATATATATATATATATATATATATATATATACATATATTGTACTGGCTAAATTAAATTGAAAATATCTATATAAATAATGGCTGAAATTGTATTATAAAAATATATACTTAGGGATAGGGTTCTATTTGTAATTTAATTTAAAAATGCTCCGGACTAACTCAGTATTTCCTTGGGGATAGGATTCTATATTTTTTGAAATTAAATTGGCAAATAAAATAAATATATTTGTAACCTTTTATTATTATTATTAAATGAAAATCTTTTTCGTGAAATCAAAAGAAATTTCATTTCAACATGGAAATATTCATGTCAATAATTAAATTGTAATATGTAATTAATAGTTTCAATGTGAAGCAGACTTCGTTGGAATTTGCAGAAATTACGCATGCGTTGCGTCCTTACTAACTTAAGTAAATGCAGCCTGTCAAAAATTTCACTAAAGAATCTAAAATTAGTGAGTACAATTTTGATTTTCTTCAAAATAAAATTATTATTTTTATAATTACACCTGTTCATTGACTTTTCAGATATTGATAAATACATAAATAAAAAGTTTACCTCGAGTAAAAAAAAAAAAAAACTTATAATAATTGATACATGTTGTCGCACAAACATTTATACACAATCAAACAAAAAACATATATGCAGGACATCAAAAGAATAAACAATGCAATAGTTGAGTTACGATAGACAAATTTAACTCACATGTGTTTTTGCAATTTCCAAAGAATGGTCACATTTGGATTATTCCATATTGATATTGGACTTCTTTCCATGTATCGATGATTCTCCCTTGCTGTTGAAATTGGTGCTGCTTATATTCCATAACTTCATCCAAATCCATTAACTGGTTTTAACTCTTTCTCGTGGTAAATACGATGTACTTATATAATGTGCTCATACCTTCAGACAAGGACTTTTACTTTATTTGTATATTTAAATGTTGATTTAAATATTTAATAATTTTTAGGATTAAACTTGTATTTTATTCATATATAAATTTTTTTTATTTACTTGCACTTTTATTTTAGATGCCGTTATGAAGTTAAATTTATTTTATAATCTCCATCACTTTCAAAGAAATAAACATCACATCCAAGATAACTGATTTTATTGACATAAAAAAATGCACATCACCCGATGTTTAAACACGATTTCGAAATGAAACAATTACAATATTATCGACAATTATAATCGGTAACCTAAGTTTTAAACTTTGTTATAGGCTGAAACAATTGTTTCTGAAATCTCAACTCTACGTTGATCACGTTTCAAATCCGATAATGTTAACGAAACTTTTAACTTACATGTTAACAAAAACACTACTAGCACTATGACTTATTAGTCACAAAAAAATTATAACAGCAAAAATGCAAGAGAGAAATAAAAAAGGAAAAGTCAACGTATTTCATTCCTCCTCAAGGAGGGCGGGCTGCTCGAGCTTCGAGCTCCTTCAGCCACAATCATGGATTCCCAGCACACATACATACGTTACGTATATATGCATGGTGGGATTAAGGATAGGTGTGGTCAGGATAGGATCGGAAGGAACGGAGTTAGGGTTCTGAGGGGGAAAATACTACCCCAGCATTCGCCTAAGTAGCCGCACATGGTGTGCATATACGCAGTGACCATGCCGCTACATGTGTATGAGGAAAACCCCCTGAAAAAACCTCATACAAGGTAGACGGTAACGGGAATCGAACCCATTACCTCCCGAATACTAAGCAGATCGTGTCACCACTACACTACCAGCTCGGTGAGTGAGAAATCAGGAGCAGTTCCTTTTATACTTTTCTCATGGATACCAAATTTTCAATTTTTGTTCTACATTACACACAAAAGATCCTAGCATCTGATTGGTCTAAACAGAATTGTTAAATTAACTAAAACATAAATTATGACATAACTTTTTCAAATCAAGTCGGATTTGCTTTTTAAATACAAATTTGAAATCAGGGCAACTTTCTGCATAAAAGGACACCTCACATACCCTACATCGCTTCAAAAATTTACATTTTGACAAATTAAAACCTCAATTTACTAATATCTAACAAATTTTATATTTTACAACTAAACTGATTACATATTCAAATTCTACATAAAAAACTGTATAAGAATACACCTATTTCAACCCATTTTACCTAGTTTTAACAAAATTTCCACTTTCATACCTTAATTTTATGTGGTTAACCCAACTTTTCTAGTTTGATGTTTACATTACATATTCACTGTTAATTTCTTTGTGAAAATGAGGGAAACCTACTATTATGTGGCTTTATAATTTATTTTGAACTTATCCTATCCTATAAAAACTATAAATTTGTAAAATTCTTAAATATAGTACTTAACCTAACTTTATAAAATTTACTTTTAACTTGCGTTTTAATCGTCTATACCACTTGAAATGTTGATCTAATATGTTCTTGTATACGTCCCTAACACAAACATTGTTTATTTGTATTCCATATTTCATAATTTTGTCTTTTCACATTTCTATATTGTTAACACATTTTTGAAAATTTTTGTATACTATAATTATATATTAAATATCACATTGCACAGATGTTGTTCATGTTCTTAGCTACGTTTCTAAGTCACTACCACTTCTTATGCACTTTTTAAACACTTTGTGAATTACTAATATGCTGTGTTCGTACCATAACCCTTTTTTATAGTTCGCAGAGTTTATGCATTGTACCTAATACTATACATATTCTACACATTAGAATTATCGTACTTCATGTGATCAATATCAGTCACGTGTTTAAATTGCTTAAATAAATTGATCAAAATGTGAAATTACTTAATTATGTTAAACGAAACTAATCATACACACTAATATGAATCGTGTTGACCTTTCTCACATGCTATTGGTATAGCTCATTGCTTTTGTGATTAAAACAACCTTGTGCATACCCCACAAAGCCTGTTTTGTTGCATCAAAACCATATTTTTACACTCGTATACTATTTTTTTCTCATAACTGTATACTTCTTCAATTTTATTTAAACTTGCATACTATGTAGAATTTAAGCTCGATAAACTCTAGCCCCTTTATTATGCCTATTTCTAAATATCTCAATATATATATATATATATATATATATATATATATATATATATATATATATATATATATATATATATATATATATATATATATATATATATATATACTTACTTAACCTTCACGCCATTCCCTTGCGGGGTAAGCAAAACAGTCCCTGCCTCTTATTTATTTTTCATTCACAATGTTTCTCCATGCTTTCCTATCTCCGCATACCTCCCTAGCTTCCGCAAGGTTCATACATAGTCTCTGACATGCCCTTTTGTTTTAAAACTCCTTACCTTTCTTTCCTTTATCATAGATTCTACTACATTCAGCCAAGTTTTACGCGGCCTACCAGGCAGCCTTTCCCTAACCTCACCCACATATATTTGTTTCGTTAATCTTGCGTTGTTCATTCTCTCAATGTGACCAAACCAACGTAATGTACAACTTTATATCTATCCATCATAGTCTTTTCCTCACCACACTCCCTCATCATGCATTCATTTTTTATCTTGTCCCGTCTCGTTTTACCACATGCGCTTCTCAGAAACCTCATACCCACGGCATTTATTTTTCTTTCGTGCTTTTTTTGACATAGCCATGTCTCACTTCCATACAGTACTGACGGGACGAATACGCCATTATAGATTGCTCGTTTCGCAGCTAGACTCATGCTTTCATTTCTCATTATCGTCCACATACTTCCAATCACTTTCCTTCCAGCATTGACCCTTCGTCCAATCACGTTTACCTTTAGGTCCATGCTCTCACAGACTGTATCAAACTTCCTCAGAGCGGTTTGCAGCTCATCCGCACTGTCACTTAATAAGACTGTGTCATCTGCATACACCAGGAGTCGTACATTTACGTCACCAACCATTACACCATTTGTATCGTTACATGCTTGTCTAAGACATTTATCCATGTATATATTGAACAACCACGGTGACATCACACAGCCTTGTCGCACTCCTTGCTCAAAATTAAAGTATTCACTCACACCTCCTCTCACCCTAACACATGCCGGACTATCGTTGTATACTGCCCTTATTCCATTTATTAGACCTTTATTTGCGCCATATTCATTTAATATTTCCCACAGCTTCTCTCTATTCACTCTGTCATATGCTTTCTCCAGATCTACAAACGCACAGTACAACTTCCTTTTACCTTTAAGCACTTTTCGATCACCTGCTGGAGAGCAACCATCTGATCGACACATCCTCTCCCTGGCATGAAGCCACCTTGCACATCCCACATCTTAGATTGTGTAGTTTCTCGTACTCTATCAAGAAGTATTCTTCCAAAAACTTTACCAGGTACGCTGAGCAAGCTTATTCCTCTGTAGTTCTTATAGTCACTCTTGTTCCCCTTACCCTTATACAATGGTACAATGATCGCGCTCTTCCAATCACTCGGCACTTTTCCACACATAAGGCATACATTGAATAATTCACGCAATCTTCGTATAAGCTTTGCACCACCATACTTGAGAATTTCACCAGTGATTTCATCTACGCCTGCTCCCTTGCCGTTTTTCAACCTTCCTACCGTTTTCTCTACCTCATTTATTCCAATATCCTTCTCAGTTTCATTCATCATTTCTTCTATATTCTCCTTATTTAACTCTTCAGTGTTACTTTCCTCACTACTGTACAGCTTTTCGAAATATTCTTGCCAGCATTTCCTCACTTCACAATCGTCCCATACTATTTCGTTTCTAACATTCATCACTCCTGCAGCGTTCTGTTTTGGGCCACGTTTTGTGTTTTTGACCCATCTCCAGAAGAGTTTTTTGTTTCCCTCAAAATAATTCTGCATTTTCTCTCCTTCTACAGCCATCACTTCCTCTTTACTTATTCTCACTGCCTCCTTCGCTTCTTTGTTTCTTAATCTGTACACCTCATACAATTGTTTCTTCTCAGTCTCATTTTTTGCAGCAATCATTGCCATGTACGCATCTTTTTTCTTACTTACTGCCTTTTTTACCGACTCATTCCACCAAGCACATTTTTTCTGTCTACCTACAATCACTCTTCCACATATTCGCACGGCACAATTGACAACAGAGTTTTTCAAGCTTATCCATGCACTTTCAACGTCAGTGTCTTTTATTTGTTGGTTCCACACTGTTTCATTCACATTAAACTCGTTATTCACAGCATCTACGTATTTCATTCTCGCACCATTATCCACTAGTTTGTCAACCCTAATTCTGGACGTTCGCACTACGTTTGCTTTCCTTCTCCACACCCACTTTTGCCCTAAACACACTCTCGATACAACCAAAAAGTGGTCCGATCCACACTCCGCTCAGCGCATTACTTTTGTGTCTTTCTATTGAATTCTGAAAATCGGCACAAGTATCAGAGAATTGTAAACGATGATTTGCTACTTTAATTTATATTGCAGATAAGTGTTATACCTGAACGATTAACTGTGTGCGCTGCTCGTTTTCTGAACTTGGACTCGTGCGATAAAAACGCATCTTATGAAACTATATACAGAAACTATATACAGAGTGGATCAAAAGTCTGGAAACGCCCAACCATCTCGCAAATTTCCAGTCCGAATTGTACAAAATTTGGGACACGGAGACTCCAAATTTGACATTTGCAATGTGGCCAAATTTGCCGTTTTTCTGACATTATTCGGGTTACAATTAGAAAATATTTTCGCAAAAATTACTACTCGTATACAGGGTATTACAACACAAAGTTATATTTTTTTAAATGGAACATACCGTATATTATTATAAATTTGGATTCCCTGGTTAATTTTAAGGGCACTTTATTCACTATATGAGGTATCTTAAACGCGCAATTTAGGCGCTGCATTCAATTTTTTGAAAATTTAGAGGTTGAAAAGAAAAATTGTAACAACCGTATTAAGAAATGTGTAACACTAAAATTTTAATGGTTGATTAGTCATAGACTGTGCTACATAAAATCGTAAAAATAGTAATATTATCTTTTTTAATTTTCGAGATATCGTAATGCAAAGTTTAAGATTTTCAATCACAGATAAATTGATTTTTTTAAATAGAAAGGTATACATTGTTTTACATGTTATCTTTGATTAAAATCTTAAACTTTGCAAATTCAGTAAAAAAGCTGGGTTATCAAAAAACGGCAAAACATAAATACCAACAATGTTATATCATAAAAAAATGTAATTAAATGTCCTATCTAACAATGTAAAACAATGTATACCTTTCCATTTAAAAAAATCAAGTTATCTATGATTGAAAATCTTATACTTTGCATTACGATATCTCGAAAATTAAATAAGATAATAGTACTATTTTATGTAGCACAGTCTATGACTAATCAACCATTAAAATTTTTGTGTTACACATTTCTCCATACGGTTGTTACAATTTTTCTTTTCAACCTCTAAATTTTCAAAAAAATGGAATGCAGCGCCTAAATTGCGCGTTTAAGATACCTCATATAGTGAATAAAGTGCCCTTAAAATTAACCAGGGAATCCAAATTTATAAAAATATACGGTATGTTCCAATTAAAAAATATAACTTTGTGTTGTAATACCCTGTATACGAGTAATAATTTTTGCGAAAATATTTTCTAATTGTAACCCGAAAGATCCCACACAATCCTGCAATAAATAATTTTGAAAACGATATTGTATACACTCATACTTCGTCCACGCACTATTGGCGGACCCTATATATATATATATATATATATATATATATATATATATATATATATATATATATATATGTATATTTGAACTGTGATAATTCAGTATCTAATAAACATAAAGGCAAAGTTTACATTGATTGAGGTAAAGTATGGGCATGGGTTCAAATTCTACCCTAGGTAAACTTTCTATTTATGTATTTAATAAAATTAATAATGATTTTTAATTACATATTTACTTTTGAACTTATTCGTTCATAGCAAAAATGTATAATAATTTACTAATAATAATTACTTGCTGAATCCTTACCATATTCCAGGCTCACATTCCATTAATGTATGAAATTTGATTGTTATCTCATTATATTTAAAATTTACATCAGTTCTACATATATAAGGGCAAAGTTTAAATCGATTGGGGTTTGTATCTCGATACTGCAGTTGGTTAGCGCGGTACTCTAGCAGAGTACAGGTTGTAGGTTCAAATCCTACTCGAGGTAAACTTTTTATTTATGTATTTAATAAAATTAATAATGATTTTTAATTACAGTATGCAATAATTTTAATTGTATTATAATAGAAGTAGAGTAAAAATTTATTAACTAGGCTACATAACAATACATTATGCAAGGCTGCTAAGCCGCAACACATCAATATTAAATGACTTACAGTTACTACTAATATTAGTAAATTCTAAATCGTCGAAAAATTCTCAAACTAACTAGTTTTATGATAATAATTGTCCTTCGTAAGTTAAAATTATGGGTATTAACTCTTTTCTTTAAATGGAAAACAAATGATCAGGTGGCTAGTTGTTGAGGATAACATAGATAACTATAGCAGAATGACAACATATTATGTTGTGTATGTTATATTATAGTGTGGCATGATCTCTATAATTTGTACAGAAAGCAACTATTTTCTAATTTTTGGATGATATGCTGCCATGCATATACAAAAACTTGAAATATGAAGAGCAACACTAACTTAGTGGACTCAAAATCGTCGCGCTGGCGAGTTGCATATTTCACCGTTAGGGGGCGCAATTAAAAATTAAATAATCAAGTTCTGAATTTTTCCCAAAACTCCTTACATTGTTACAAAATCTAGACAATTATATGATGTTGGTTTACGGTTCATTGGCGTAGTTACTATAATAAGAGTATAATAATTAAAATTGCTGTAAATTCTAAACTACTTATTCAATTTTAGTTATATTGTATTTTTAAAAATTATTATTAGTTTTATTAAATACATAGATAAAAAGTTTACCTCGAGTAGGATTTGAACCTACGACCTGTACTTTGCTAGAGTACCGCGCCAACCAACTGCGCCATCAAGGTTCAAGCCCCAATCGATGTAAATTTTGTTTTTTTGCATGTAGAACTGATGTAAATTCTAAATATAATGAGATTATAATAAAATTACTTATATTAACGGAATGTGAGCCTGCAATATTGCAATGATTCACACACACCAAAGCAACTTGACTATTATTAATACAGGGTGATTTTTGAGTTGATGCTTTTTTTTAACTGTGTATAGAACTACTTAAAATAAACAACTTTTTCAAATAACATTTTTTCGTTTTGCTTTAATTGTTGCTGCTGCCTGTTCTATGCGCCCAATTAATTATTCCCGCGTGTTTACCGGTGTTTATAGCCTCACCATGCATATTCGGGTTGTTATAGAACTACAAACAATCTCTGTGATAAGACGGCTGTTAATTTTGTTTTGTTTCTGTTTACACTTTTTATGTCAAGCAGAAATGAGTCAATTTGTTGTCAGTTAATCGCGTGTTAGATTTCAGTCAGTTTGTGATTATTGAAAAATAAAGAATGGCTCATGTGTATGAAAATAATGAACTCGTGGACATGCTGTTGATTTATGGGTAGTGTCGTCAAAGTGCGGCAGCCGCAGAATGCTTTCCATTAAGAGTGCATCCGGCATCCCGTAGTTTTATAAATCTCGTTCATAGGGCAAGGGATACTGGTTATTTAAGAGAACATCGTGGAGGGCATGTAGGAAGACCGAGACAACCTGTGAATATGCAGAATGAAGAACAAATTTTGAATATTGTTGAGGAAGATCCATCGATAAGTACTAGAGAAATTGCATGTGAGGTGTAAGTCAAACAAAGGTGTGGAAAACATTGCGGGAAAATCAGTTGTACCCATTTCACGTTCAACGTGTACACGCGATACTTCCTCAAGACCATCCCCGTAGAGTTGATTTCTGTGCATGGCTTTTACAAAACAATGCAGATCATTTGAATTTTACAAGAAAAATTTTGTGCGTGGACGAGGCAATATTCACCAGAAATGGAATCAACAATTTCCGCGATACACATGTTTGGTCATTTGAAAATCCCCATCGGAGATCAAGTTTTCAAGAAAGTTTGGGCTTGAATTGTAAATGGAATACTCATTGTTCCCCGCATCTTGCCAGATCGTTTATCGGGCGAGAATTATCTGAATTTTTTGGAAAATCATTTACCTAATCTGCTGGAAGAATTGTCATTGGATATAAGGCAAAACATGTGGCTTCTACAAGACAAAGCACCTCCTCATTTTAGATGAGAGGTGCGGGGGTTCTTGGATTATACTTTTCCAAACAGGTGGATTGGTCGAAATTGGCCAGTTGCGTGGCCACCTCGCTCACCAGACCTTGTACCATGCGATTTTATTCTGTGGGGTTACATGAAAGCGTTAGTTTTTAAAAGACCGGTAAACACGCGGGAAGAATTAATTGGGCCCATAGAACAGGCAGCAGCAACAATTAAAACAAAACGAATTTCGTTATTACGCACTGTCACCAAACAGTGGTTACATCGCGCACAGCGTTGTGTAGAACAGAATGGTGACAACATTGAACTTGTTATTTTAAATAGAACTTGACTGCTTATTCCTTTAAAACGAAATATCTCTTTTATTTTTGAGTTAATTAAAAAATGTTATTTGAAAAAGCATCAACTTAAAAATCACCCTGTATATTATAAGTTATAATAAATATTGTATTTTTGTTGTTTTTGCAACTTTATCTTCGGAGAAAATTGATCTTTTATGTATATTTGGGCTGAGACCTGTATAAAATAAAGATCTGTGTTAGATGAATTCTTTGTCTTGTGTAGATCTCGTGTGCTTAACTAACCTGTCCTCTTTCAGATCAGTGTTCGTTTCTTTCTTTTTAACTGTGACCATCAACATGTCTGTGCGGTTGCCGTTTTCTTGATTTGAAGACTATACAAGAGCAAACCAAGTGGTGCTCTTTTTAAATTCACACACCCACACATCCAAGTGCTTTGTAAGCAGGCTGTCCAACCTCTTATTTTGGGAATCGGTACCTTTGTGCATGTGACAAATTAGTAACGGAAATTGGTTTGTAAGGTAACAAAACATTTTCAATTTTAAAGGTTTTTTTTTCATTGACAGATTTGAAAGTTAATACAGTATTCTTAGGTATTGTGTGTTGTGTATAATATTTAGCTTTGTTATTAAAGGAAGTAAAGGAATTGAAAATGTTTCTCTACATAGTTTAAGAAGTAAAGTGATGGATTAAAACACTATAATACTTAGAATTTAAAAACAACGCTTGTAAGGTATAAGTAAATTAAAATTATTATAAATTAAGCCTGCAGGGTTAGTAAATGAACAAGAGTAAAATATAAATCTTAATTCCGACTAAACAATAGGATGATTACGATTGAAAGTATTGATGGACGATTTAGTTTGTGCTTTCTCAGTACTATAGAGTGTAAAGAACAACTTCTAGTAATAAAAGACCGCTAATTAAACTACTAAATCAATAATTTTTAGTCGAAATTAAAATAATTACTTGCATTATAAATTGCTATTTAACCACAAGTACTAAAGAATTTTATTAAAGGAAATGATTGTTATCAATTACAAGCATTGTATATATTATCATGGAAATTTCCTTTGTTTAATGGTCTCATGTACTACAACCTTCAATTTTCTTTAGTATTTCTTTAATTATATCTCGACGATGGAGTCCAGGGGAACTGTTTCAGGTAAATTTTTTTTGTATAAACCTTTGAATAGCTATCATCATTTATTGTCATAAGGAACTATGAAATGCTCATTGTGATTTTCAGTACATGTTGCTTAGTATGATGTAATGTAATGTAATTAAATATTTAATGTAAAACAAATAGCATAAGGTATATATTAATTCAAATTAGAATGTAATGATTATACGGTAAGAAAAAAAATTACACCTTTTAAACATTTTTAGGCACTGGCGTTACACCAACTTACAAGTTACTTTACTTTCCTGCTAAAGCATTGGCAGAGCCAATTCGCTTCTTATTTAGTTATGGCAAAATAGAGTTTGAGGATTTTCGTTTTGATAAAGAAAAGATGTGGCCTAAACTCAAACCAGAGATGCCATTTTTGTCAAGCTCCTGTACTGGAAATTAATGGGATTAAAACACACCAAAGTGTTGCAATATGTCGTTATTTAGCCAAGGATGTCAATCTGACAGGTGCTAATAATTTTGAAGATCTAGAAATTGATGCTATGGTCGATACGATCGTTGATTTTAGAAACAGTAAATTATTAGCTTGATTTGCATACTAAGATAACTCTTTGACGTGTTTGCAGAAATTTGGTTTTATGCGTACGCAAAGACGGAGGCTATTAAAGAAACATTTAAAAAGCCGCTATTTGAAGAAACAATTCCATTCTACTTGGCTCGTCTTGAATCTATTACCCTGTGTAACAATGGTTACCTTGCAGTCGGCCGAGTAATAGTTAACAATGATTATTTTTACAGATATCTAAGCATAATTTTTTAGCTTACATGGGCCGACCTATTCTTTGTCTCAAACATAGATTTTATGAACTTCATGGCTGGAATAAGTTTACTTGAAGGTTTTCCAAACCTTTTACAGCTGGAGGAAAAGGTTCTAACTTTGAGTGGTATTAAGGAGTGGATTGATAGACGTCCATACAGCGATAGATAAATTTATGCATCAATTGTTTTATGCATGCCACGCTTTTTGTTGAATAATTTTTTGCCTTTTATGCTATTCATGGAGACTAACATAAAGTACTGAATTAACATAAATAAAATGTTGTAAACGAATTTCTCGTTATTACGTTACGACCATTCTTTTAGGTATAAGAAGATAAATATCACCCGGTCTAACAATGCATATAACGGTACCTAAGCGCTAACATAAATATTGCCTTATGCTGTGATTTGACTCAAATACCAAGCCTACTAACTGTTTTGACTGCCCAAGTCGTCGACATCTCGTATTCTCACGTAGAAGTTTAATATATATATATATATATATATATATATATATATATATATATATATATATATATATATATATATATATATATATAATATATATATATTTATGCTAAATTAAATTGAAAATATCTATATAAATAATGGCTGAAATTGTATTATAAAAATATATACTTAGGGATAGGGTTCTATTTGTAATTTAATTTAAAAATGCTCCGGACTAACTCAGTATTTCCTTGGGGATAGGATTCTATATTTTTTGAAATTAAATTGGCAAATAAAATAAATATATTTGTAACCTTTTGTTATTATTATTAAATGAAAATCTTTTTCGTAAAATCAAAAGAAATTTCATTTCAACATGGAAATATTCATGTCAATAATTAAATTGTAATATGTAATTAATAGTTTCAATGTGAAGCAGACTTCGTTGGAATTTGCAGAAATTACGCATGCGTTGCGTCCTTACTAACTTAAGTAAATGCAGCCTGTCAAAAATTTCACTAAAGAATCTAAAATTAGTGAGTACAATTTTGATTTTCTTCAAAATAAAATTATTATTTTTATAATTACACCTGTTCATTGACTTTTCAGATATTGATAAATACATAAATAAAAAGTTTACCTCGAGTAAAAAAAAAAAAAAACTTATAATAATTGATACATGTTGTCGCACAAACATTTATACACAATCAAACAAAAAACATATATGCAGGACATCAAAAGAATAAACAATGCAATAGTTGAGTTACGATAGACAAATTTAACTCACATGTGTTTTTGCAATTTCCAAAGAATGGTCACATTTGGATTATTCCATATTGATATTGGACTTCTTTCCATGTATCGATGATTCTCCCTTGCTGTTGAAATTGGTGCTGCTTATATTCCATAACTTCATCCAAATCTATTAACTGGTGATAACTCTTTCTCGTGGTAAATACGATGTACTTATATAATATGCTCATACCTTCAGACAAGGACTTTTACTTTATTTGTATATTTAAATGTTGATTTAAATATTTAATAATTTTTCGGATTAAACTTGTATTTTATTCATATATAAATTTTTTTTATTTACTTGCACTTTTATTTTAGATGCCGTTATGAAGTTAAATTTATTTTATAATCTCCATCACTTTCAAAGAAATAAACATCACATCCAAGATAACTGATTTTATTGACATAAAAAAATGCACATCACCCGATGTTTAAACACGATTTCGAAATGAAACAATTACAATATTATCGACAATTATAATCGGTAACCTAAGTTTTAAACTTTGTTATAGGCTGAAACAATTGTTTCTGAAATCTCAACTCTACGTTGATCACGTTTCAAATCCGATAATGTTAACGAAACTTTTAACTTACATGTTAACAAAAACACTACTAGCACTATGACTTATTAGTCACAAAAAAATTATAACAGCAAAAAATGCAAGAGTGAGAAATAAAAAAAAGGAAAAGTCAACGTATTTCATTCCCTCCTCAAGGGGGAGGGCGGGCTGCTCGAGCTTCCCGAGCTCCTTCAGCCACAATCATGGATTCCCAGCACACATACATACGTTACGTATATATGCATGGTGGGATTAAGGATAGGTGTGGTCAGGATAGGATCGGAAGGAACGGAGTTAGGGTTCTGAGGGGGAAAATACTACCCCAGCATTCGCCTAAGTAGCCGCACATGGTGTGCATATACGCAGTGACCATGCCGCTACATGTGTATGAGGAAAACCCCCTGAAAAAACCTCATACAAGGTAGACGGTAACGGAATCGAACCCATTACCTCCCGAATACTAAGCAGATCGTGTCACCACTACACTACCAGCTCGGTGAGTGAGAAATCAGGAGCAGTTCCTTTTATACTTTTCTCATGGATACCAAATTTTCAATTTTTGTTCTACATTACACACAAAAGATCCTAGCATCTGATTGGTCTAAACAGAATTGTTAAATTAACTAAAACATAAATTATGACATAACTTTTTCAAATCAAGTCGGATTTGCTTTTTAAATACAAATTTGAAATCAGGGCAACTTTCTGCATAAAAGGACACCTCACATACCCTACATCGCTTCAAAAATTTACATTTTGACAAATTAAAACCTCAATTTACTAATATCTAACAAATTTTATATTTTACAACTAAACTGATTACATATTCAAATTCTACATAAAAAACTGTATAAGAATACACCTATTTCAACCCATTTTACCTAGTTTTAACAAAATTTCCACTTTCATACCTTAATTTTATGTGGTTAACCCAACTTTTCTAGTTTGATGTTTACATTACATATTCACTGTTAATTTCTTTGTGAAAATGAGGGAAACCTACTATTATGTGGCTTTATAATTTATTTTGAACTTATCCTATCCTATAAAAACTATAAATTTGTAAAATTCTTAAATATAGTACTTAACCTAACTTTATAAAATGTGAAATTACTTAATTATGTTAAACGAAACTGATCATACACACTAATATGAATCGTGTTGACCTTTCTCACATGCTATTGGTATAGCTCATTGCTTTTGTGATTAAAACAACCTTGTGCATACCCCACAAAGCCTGTTTTGTTGCATCAAAACCATATTTTTACACTCGTATACTATTTTTTTCTCATAACTGTATACTTCTTCAATTTTATTTAAACTTGCATACTATGTAGAATTTAAGCTCGATAAACTCTAGCCCCTTTATTATGCCTATTTCTAAATATCTCAATATATATATATATATATATATATATATATATATAT
The DNA here is from genome assembly GCA_036346205.1 of Vesta saturnalis. Lineage (NCBI taxonomy): Eukaryota > Metazoa > Arthropoda > Insecta > Coleoptera > Lampyridae > Vesta > Vesta saturnalis. Next base: position 2,677,648 of record JARFJB010000699.1, on the reverse strand, counting down.
ATATATATATATATATATATATATATATATATACTTAACCTTCACGCCATTCCCTTGCGGGGTAAGCAAAACAGTCCCTGCCTCTTATTTATTTTTCATTCACAATGTTTCTCCATGCTTTCCTATCTCCGCATACCTCCCTAGCTTCCGCAAGGTTCATACATAGTCTCTGACATGCCCTTTTGTTTTTAAAACTCCTTACCTTTCTTTCCTTTATCATAGATTCTACTACATTCAGCCAAGTTTTACGCGGCCTACCAGGCACGGCCTTTCCCCTAACCTCACCCACATATATTTGTTTCGTTAATCTTGCGTTGTTCATTCTCTCAATGTGACCAAACCAACGTAATGTACAACTTTTATATCTATCCATCATAGTCTTTTCCTCACCACACTCCCTCATCATGCATTCATTTTTTATCTTGTCCCGTCTCGTTTTACCACATGCGCTTCTCAGAAACCTCATACCCACGGCATTTATTTTTCTTTCGTGCTTTTTTTGACATAGCCATGTCTCACTTCCATACAGTATTGACGGGACGAATACGCCATTATAGATTGCTCGTTTCGCAGCTAGACTCATGCTTTCATTTCTCATTATCGTCCACATACTTCCAATCACTTTCCTTCCAGCATTGACCCTTCGTCCTATCACGTTTACCTTTAGGTCCATGCTCTCACAGACTGTATCAAACTTCCTCAGAGCGGTTTGCAGCTCATCCGCACTGTCACTTAATAAGACTGTGTCATCTGCATACACCAGGAGTCGTACATATACGTCACCAACCATTACACCATTTGTATCGTTACATGCTTGTCTAAGACATTTATCCATGTATATATTGAACAACCACGGTGACATCACACAGCCTTGTCGCACTCCTTGCTCAAAATTAAAGTATTCACTCACACCTCCTCTCACCCTAACACATGCCCGACTATCGTTGTATACTGCCCTTATTCCATTTATTAGACCTTTATTTGCGCCATATTCATTTAATATTTCCCACAGCTTCTCTCTATTCACTCTGTCATATGCTTTCTCCAGATCTACAAACGCACAGTACAACTTCCTTTTTACCTTTAAGCACTTTTCGATCACCTGCTGGAGAGCAACCATCTGATCGACACATCCTCTCCCTGGCATGAAGCCACCTTGCACATCCCACATCTTAGATTGTGTAGTTTCTCGTACTCTATCAAGAAGTATTCTTCCAAAAACTTTACCAGGTACGCTGAGCAAGCTTATTCCTCTGTAGTTCTTATAGTCACTCTTGTTCCCCTTACCCTTATACAATGGTACAATGATCGCGCTCTTCCAATCACTCGGCACTTTTCCACACATAAGGCATACATTGAATAATTCACGCAATCTTCGTATAAGCTTTGCACCACCATACTTGAGAATTTCACAAGTGATTTCATCTACGCCTGCTCCTTGCCGTTTTCAACCTTCCTACCGTTTCTCTACCTCATTTATTCCAATATCCTTCTCAGTTTCATTCATCATTTCTTCTATATTCTCCTTATTTAACTCTTCAGTGTTACTTTCCTCACTACTGTACAGCTTTTCGAAATATTCTTGCCAGCATTTCCTCACTTCACAATCGTCCCATACTATTTCGTTTCTATCATTCATCACTCCTGCAGCGTTCTGTTTTGGGCCACGTTTTGTGTTTTTGACCCATCTCCAGAAGAGTTTTTTGTTTCCCTCAAAATAATTCTGCATTTTCTCTCCTTCTACAGCCATCACTTCCTCTTTACTTATTCTCACTGCCTCCTTCGCTTCTTTGTTTCTTAATCTGTACACCTCATACAATCGTTTCTTCTCAGTCTCATTTTTGCAGCAATCATTGCCATGTACGCATCTTTTTCTTACTTACTGCCTTTTTACCGACTCATTCCACCAAGCACATTTTTTCTGTCTACCTACAATCACTCTTCCACATATTCGCACGGCACAATTGACAACAGAGTTTTTCAAGCTTATCCATGCACTTTCAACGTCAGTGTCTTTTATTTGTTAGTTCCACACTATTTCATTCACATTAAACTCGTTATTCACAGCATCTACGTATTTCATTCTCGCACCATTATCCACTAGTTTGTCAACCCTAATTCTGGACGTTCGCACTACGTTTGCTTTCCTTCTCCACACCCACTTTTGCCCTAAACACACTCTCGATACAACCAAAAAGTGGTCCGATCCACACTCCGCTCAGCGCATTACTTTTGTGTCTTTCTATTGAATTCTGAAAATCGGCACAAGTATCAGAGAATTGTAAACGATGATTTGCTACTTTAATTTATATTGCAGATAAGTGTTATACCTGAACGATTAACTGTGTGCGCTGCTCGTTTTCTGAACTTGGACTCGTGCGATAAAAACGCATCTTATGAAACTATATACAGAAACTATATACAGAGTGGATCAAAAGTCTGGAAACGCCCAACCATCTCGCAAATTTCCAGTCCGAATTGTACAAAATTTGGGACACGGAGACTCCAAATTTGACATTTGCAATGTGGCCAAATTTGCCGTTTTTCTGACATTATTAGTCACTTAATTATTGGAAACTTCTCTTCAATACGAGTATATATATATATATATATATATATATATATATATATATATACAGGGTCCGCCAATAGTGCGTGGACGAAGCTTTATGAGTTTATACAATATCGTTTTCAAAATTATTTATTGCAGGATGGTGTGGGATCTTTCGGTTACAATTAGAAAATATTTTCAAAAATTACTACTCGTATACAGGGTATTACAACACAAAGTTATATTTTTTAAATGGAACATACCGTATATTATTATAAATTTGGATTCCCTGGTTAATTTTAAGGGCACTTTATTCACTATATGAGGTATCTTAAACGCGCAATTTAGGCGCTGCATTCAATTTTTTGAAAATTTAGAGGTTGAAAAGAAAAATTGTAACAACCGTATCAAGAAATGTGTAACACTAAAATTTTAATGGTTGATTAGTCATAGACTGTGCTACATAAAATCGTAAAAATAGTAATATTATCTTTTTTAATTTTCGAGATATCGTAATGCAAAGTTTAAGATTTTCAATCACAGATAAATTGATTTTTTTAAATAGAAAGGTATACATTGTTTTACATGTTATCTTTGATTAAAATCTTAAATTTTGCAAATTCAGTAAAAAAGCTGGGTTATCAAAAAACGGCGAAACATAAATACCAACAATGTTATATCATCAAAAAATGTAATTAAATGTCCTATCTAACAATGTAAAACAATGTATACCTTTCCATTTAAAAAAATCAAGTTATCTATGACTGAAAATCTTATACTTTGCATTACGATATCTCGAAAATTAAATAAGATAATAGTACTATTTTTACTATTTTATGTAGCACAGTCTATGACTAATCAACCATTAAAATTTTTGTGTTACACATTTCTCCATACGGTTGTTACAATTTTTCTTTTCAACCTCTAAATTTTCAAAAAATGGAATGCAGCGCCTAAATTGCGCGTTTAAGATACCTCATATAGTGAATAAAGTGCCCTTAAAATTAACCAGGAATCAAATTTATAAAAATATACGGTATGTTCCAATTAAAAAATATAACTTTGTGTTGTAATACCCTGTATACGAGTAATAATTTTTGCGAAAATATTTTCTAATTGTAACCCGAAAGATCCACACAATCCTGCAATAAATAATTTTGAAAACGATATTGTATACACTCATACTTCGTCCACGCACTATTGGCGGACCCTATATAATATATATATATATATATATATATATATATATATATATATATATATATATATATATGTATATTTGAACTGTGATAATTCAGTATCTAATAAACATAAAGGCAAAGTTTACATTGATTGAGGTAAAGTATGGGCATGGGTTCAAATTCTACCCTAGGTAAACTTTCTATTTATGTATTTAATAAAATTAATAATGATTTTTAATTACATATTTACTTTTGAACTTATTCGTTCATAGCAAAAATGTATAATAATTTACTAATAATAATTACTTGCTGAATCCTTACCATATTCCAGGCTCACATTCCATTAATGTATGAAATTTGATTGTTATCTCATTATATTTAAAATTTACATCAGTTCTACATATATAAGGGCAAAGTTTAAATCGATTGGGGTTTGTATCTCGATACTGCAGTTGGTTAGCGCGGTACTCTAGCAGAGTACAGGTTGTAGGTTCAAATCCTACTCGAGGTAAACTTTTTATTTATGTATTTAATAAAATTAATAATGATTTTTAATTACAGTATGCAATAATTTTAATTGTATTATAATAGAAGTAGAGTAAAAATTTATTAACTAGGCTACATAACAATACATTATGCAAGGCTGCTAAGCCGCAACACATCAATATTAAATGACTTACAGTTACTACTAATATTAGTAAATTCTAAATCGTCGAAAAATTCTCAAACTAACTAGTTTTATGATAATAATTGTCCTTCGTAAGTTAAAATTATGGGTATTAACTCTTTTCTTTAAATGGAAAACAAATGATCAGGTGGCTAGTTGTTGAGGATAACATAGATAACTATAGCAGAATGACAACATATTATGTTGTGTATGTTATATTATAGTGTGGCATGATCTCTATAATTTGTACAGAAAGCAACTATTTTCTAATTTTTGGATGATATGCTGCCATGCATATACAAAAACTTGAAATATGAAGAGCAACACTAACTTAGTGGACTCAAAATTGTCGCGCTGGCGAGTTGCATATTTTACCGTTAGGGGGCGCAATTAAAAATTAAATAATTTTTCCCAAAACTCCTATGTAAAGATATACCTTTGCTTACATTGTTACAAAATCTAGACAATTATATGATGTTGGTTCACGGTTCATTGGCGTAGTTACTATAATAAGAGTGTAATAATTAAAATTGCTGTAAATTCTAAACTACTTATTCAATTTTAGTAAAATAAAGTTTGTTTAGAAGACAAGTGTAGGTATTTTAAATTGCCGTTCCCATTATTATACAATAGTTCCTAATAATAGTTCTAGAGTGCGCAATTTGTTATATTAAAAATTTAAACCGCACGGTATATTTTTGACATTGTATTCTAAAAGTAGATTAAATTTGCACGAAAAACGTGAAAACCGCAAGTTGATATCTTTGCTCGTTTTAAAGTTATAGCGAAATGAAAATTTTTTAACACTTTAATTGACGAAGTTTGGCTTCGCTGAGCCGAATCAGATAAATGTTGGTCTCTTACTAAAGACATAGTTGTTAATCGAATTAAGGACCAACAGTGATTTTTAATGACTATCGCCGCGGCTAGGAGGCGTTAAGAATACAAAAACAAGGTTTCTACGCTAGGTATTTATTATATCAAAATCACCAAATAAATTAAATTTGCCATAAAAATGATGCAAGATTTGTTTTAAGAATGTCCTTCGTTTTAGAGTTATAGCGTAATTAAAGTTTAATTTTAACGTAGCTCACCCTGTAAAGTTGAAATAAAATAAAAAATCCGATTTAAACCCAAAAATATTAGGTATTTAATGCCTCGATAAATGTTCAAACTGCCTTCCGTCACATTTAAAACAGTCTTCTAATCTTGTTCAGGTGTATAAAACTGCTGCTTCGATTTCCGCAGCTGGAAGTTGATGAATTGCATCTCGGATTCTGTAAAATATTGTCGGTGGAGTTTGGAATGCAATGTCCCTTAATCCAACCCATAAGTAGAAGTCCAGACACACTATATATATATATATATATATATATATATATATATATATATATATATATATATATATATATATGAGGCCTGTGTGAGGGGTGGGTGTAGGTGTGGGTGTGTTTGTGTGTGTGTGTGCGTGTGCGTGTGTGCGTGTGCGTGTGCACGTGCGTGTGCGTGTGCGTGTGGGTGTGGGTGTGCGTGTGTGTGTGTGTGTGTGTGTGTGAAACGTTTGGTTAGATGAAGACGTGTTTTATGACTACTCGAAGTTACAATTTATTACGGGGTTTAATTATCAGTATATAGGTAGTGATTAGTGTAAGAGGAACAATTTGGTAATAGTTATCAGAAAGGATGCTTCAAGGAAAAAAAATATATCGGTGCAAAGTGAATTATTTATAATTTATTATTATTTATTATTTATTATTTATAATATTTGCATTCGTGATATCCCGGTATCATATCACACCTTTGACCTGAACCTCCTATCTTGAACATGTTTGTCTACTATATTACAAAACGTAAACATACCGATTGCAATGTATGAATAATACTTAGGCGTTGTGGTAAACAAAACATTTAAGAAAACATAATTACGACAATTAGGACATAAATTAGTGAGCGTAGCTTTATTTAATTGGAAGTAATATTAAATTCAGATATTCAGGGCGAAATAAACGTGAAACGAAAAGTCATATAAACTCAAGGAGAAGAGGGAATAATTAAAAGAGAGAGTGAAGAAGAGGAGGCGGGTGGGTTAAGAGTATTTGGAAAAGGAAAGAAGATAATAAGATCACCAGACATAAAAAGACAGGGGAGGATAAAGGTAGGATCAGCACAACAATCGAAAGCGAAAAGAGAGAACACATGGAAGAAAGGGTAAAGGAACGGAAGGGGGAAAAAAAGAATTGATAAAGAGAATAGAAAAGCTAGAAAAAAAGCAGACGATGAGGAGTGAAGGAAAAGGAAAAACAACGCCGTAATAGAGGGGTGGAGAAGCAAGGACCTACTTACAGAATTACAAGGGATAATGGAAGAGAAACTAAATGTAGAATTTAGAAAAGTGATGGTGATAAACAGGGAGAGGGAAAATGAGATGGTGGGGGCTGGAGAGTTGGGAGGAGAGCAGAAGATTATGGCAGAGAAAAGAAAACGACCTAACAAGTGAAGAAAGGAGAGTACAAAGATAAATAAGGAGCAAAGCGGCGGAAAGAAGAACCGAGGGAAGAAAAGTATCGGTAGGATAAAGGAAAAATGCAGATAGATGGAGAAAGATACGTATGGAATGAGAGAACGATGGAGTTAAGCAGAGAAGGTACAAACGAATGAGGGCGACGAAACGGCAAAGTAACGAAAAAACGAGAACAGGAAATGGAAAAGAACAACAAAGGGACAAAGGAAAAGTAGGGATATAATACAGGAAGAAACGAATGAACTAAAGATACTGTTCTAGAATGTGGTGGGATTAAACAATAAGGATCAAGATAGAAAAATATTTCATGAACGCATTTGAGAGAGAACAAATACAGGAAGAAGAAACAAAAGAATAGGAAGTAATAGAGGCAATACAGAAGGTGAAAAAAGGTAAAGCTGCAGAGGACGGTGGGACACAAGGTGAGGAGTGGATATATGGAGGAGAAAAAGTAGAAAAAAGGATGACGGAAACAATAAATAAAATATGGAAAGGGACAGAATTTCCGGAGAGGTAGAGAGAAGGATAAGTGCACAAAAAAGGAGGCAAAAAGTAAGTGAAAAATTATAGAGGAATCTAAACACGGCCTACAAAATATACGCGACCGTACCGGAGGAAAGGCTAAAAAAGGAAACAGAAGAAAAGGATTTGTTACCAGATGGACAGGCGGTATTCAGGAAAGGAAGAAGAATGATATATAATGTATACATTCTAAAAGCCATGCCAAACAAGGAATTAGAAAAGAAAAGGGAGAAAATCATAGGGGTGTTCGTAGACCTTGAAGCGGCTTTTGATAGGGTGAACAGGCAAAAGCTGTGGGAAAGAAAAAAAATGATAGCGAGATTTAGATGTGAGGGGAAACAAACATTGGAGGAGCGGCGAAAATAGAAAATGCAGGCTATACGGGGAAGAGATAAAGACAATCAAACATGCTGAAAGAATGTAGGGAGTTAAATAAAGAGGAGAGGACGGCAGAAGAGATACTAAAAGAAAAAGGAAGGGGAGCGGACTGGAGGGAAAACATGGAAAAGAGGATGAGAGTTAAGAGGAGAGGAGACGAGAGGGAAGAAGATAGTGTAGGATAAGTAAGGAAAGGAGACTGTAAATAGATAAATGTAGAACACAATTACTTTGCATATATATATATATATATATATATATATATATATATATATAGATTGAACTGATATCTGCTTTATAATTTATTAAATTATATTTATATTAATATTTTTGGCTAAATTAAATATTAAACAATCGGATGTAAAATCTACTTTAATTATTATATTTGTAATTATTATTATTAACTAACTTTTAAAAACAGTTGCATGTAAAGACTCATCAAAGGGGGTAGGGTTCAAAATTTAGAAGAGACTTTAAATTTATATGACAAAGTAAATTATTATTTTGTTGATTTATACTACGATTTTGAATATTTATAACTATAGGTAAGGCGATTAATACACATTGAGTTGTCGCCCATTTATATTTTATTATATCCAAATTATTTAAAGAAATAGAATTATAATTTTTAATTTGCATCAATATATGTGCAACTCCCTGTACATAACCAAAATTCTTTAAATGTATACTTGGGCATGCGCTGTGAATACGCATTCATGTGACTTTTGATTACAAGCAAAAAGAAATACGCCATACATGTAAGTATAAATATGTTTGAATTTATTCAATATTATATTAACCATTTAAATTTTAGCTCAAATAACATTCCCTTTGACATGCATACAAGTTGTCGCTCATCATGTTTGTTACAAATTATGGAAATCATGAACACAACAATGAAAATATCAATGTCAACAATAAAGTACAAAGTCATAACACTCACATAAAATCTCCTCCTTATCTGGTCACTGGTGATGAAGTTGATCGTAGAAAACAGCTCCTTCGAAATCCAACTCTGCTTTTTGAACATCCAAATTTGCTTCTATTTTAAATGCTTATACGTTTACGTAAGTTTCACTAATGTTTCTTCATATTGATGAATCTTTATTTTTAGGATCATCACACTTATTATTTTTATTTCAAAATAAATTTTGAAATGCATGGTTTGAAGGTTATTTTAAATTAAACACGCTTCCAATAAATAAAATGTATAATGATAGAAACACGAAAAAATAACAATTAAATATCCATAACAAACGTAAACAAATTTTAAAAACAATGTCGAATCTGCGGAAATATTTTCACTCGCTATCGATAACAACCGATTTTTATTTTAAAAAGGTAAACTAACCTTAATTTATTATTTACCGACAAATAAATATCACTTGTTTTCAACACTGCCGATACTAAAACCGCACTTTATTTTTATCGAAAGTGACGTTATTTTGTTTAAAATAATTTCAAGAAAAATTTGGCAACATCTTGCTTTAGCAAGCTGTTGTAACAGAGAAAAACTGAGAGCTACTAATCCTTCAGCACTTCTATTTATATGCAAAGCGTAGAAACCAAAATCTTCGATTGTTATCAACAGTTACCTCCAATGTTTCCTCAATTCTGATCGGCTAAAGCATTTCTTAAATTACAATTTAATTTCAAAAGCTCATAACTTTTGCCCCCTTAAACCTATTTTAAAACTAACAACATATTCGGAATCTACATAATTTTTCCTAAAAATTAAATCCAAACACGAACTAATTCCTCCAATTATTAACCATGTTGATTTTTACATTGATTTATTGACTTTAAGCTAATTTTATGTACTTTACAGACCTGGAATTGATTTCCACATGAATATGGGATGCTACTACATATAAATATTCATCTTTTACATGCCTACGGCCAATTTAAAAGCAAAATTATTTGAAATTTTTAAACACCCTTAGAAACTAAATTTGGTAAAATAGTCACAAATATAGTGAATTGTGACTTGAAATGAGGCTACTTTACTATTTTTACTTCTTATAATTTATTTTGATCCAATTGTCCCGATCTATAACAATTTTTACATAATTTTTGTGTGAGGAAACGACATAACCTCAAATTAATATTATAATTTTTAATGTATAATTTTACACTTTTAAGCACTTTAAATGTTTGTGAAAGTGTTTATTCTTAATGTTTATGTCTCAGTTTAATTTATTCTCACACTTTTATAGGTTTATAAGTTCTTCTAAGACTTGTGTCGAATTGTTGCAAATCACTAATTTAAGGTCTGTAAATGTTGATTAATCACAATAATTCTAAAACTGCTGGCTTGTTTATGTTTTATAGTTAATCACCAGTGTATTTATTCTGTTTTATGATAATTGGCGATAAAATAATGTACATGAACTTGTTAGTAAAGTCTCACTTGACTCGGAGCCATAAAATGATTCGCACAAAATACCTTGTATTTTAATATGGCTCCTCGACTGTAATTCAACATTTTTCTGACATATGTAAATAACTATTTCGTAAATTATTATAAGTTTTCTTATATTTAGAATTCGCATCAGTTCTACATATATAAAGACAAAATTAGGGCTTGTATCTCGATAGCTCAGTTGGTTAGAGCGGTATTCTAGCAAAGTACATGTCGTGGGTTCAAATCCCACTCGAGATAAACTTTTTATTTATGTATTTAATAAAATTAATAATGATTTTGAATTACATATTTACTTTTGAACTTCCTTCATAAAACTTATAGTTATTTAAAATCAGTCAAGTTACAGTGGTATGTGTGAATCCTTGCGATATTATAGGCTCACATTCCATTAATATATTTTATTTATATATTTATTAAAATTAATAACTATTTCGTAAAGCTTTCTTGTACATACAGTGAATTTCATATTGTAATTACAACACTTTTTTTTAAACTAAGCATTTTATTACAAAGAACGAGTTTGGAGCTGTTTTAAACTATTGCTTTACAACTACGAGCTTAAATAACCTAATTATAACCTTGCTTTAGCAATACCTCAATTTTAGGCATTTTCGGTTGTTGTCTAAGCATTCAAAAATCCTCCTTTGCGGTATTTAATTCTTTTTGTTGAAAGGGATTATACCATCTGAATCAGAGATGAAGTCAAATAAAAAGAAGGCCTCACACGTTTGTATCATGGATTGAAGCCCCTTATTGAGGTCTAGTTGACTAAAATACCGATTTGCCACTTAATTTCTAAGCGGATCTTTCCATTAATTATCTTTTCTTTCCAAATAATGCATAATAGCGTTAAAGACTAAGCTGCTATTATTTCTTATCCAGATACCCTTTAGCACGAAAAGAAATCGAGAATCAAAAAAATCATGAATCGATCAGTACTAAAAAGTCATTCTTATAACATCTTTCTGAGAACACCGAAATAACAATATTCACTATGTTTTTAACAGACAATGTAGATATTACGTCCTACAATTTGACAACATGGCATGCAAGCAAAAAATATGGCGTGAGCATTAAACGTAGTTCACAGTATCGTTTATTGTACGGACGAATGTGATAAAAATAAATGAAAATCCGTATATCTTCAAAATAAGTACTTCTCTCTTACTAATCAGAAAATGCATTTTTTAAACCGTATTCGTTACAATATCAAACAAAATTCATCCTTCTGGGAGACGGAATAATAACGCTCTTTGGTACGGACGCACTTATGATTAAATAGGTGTATATATATATATATATATATATATATATATATATATATATATATATATGGCATCCGTCAATATACATATGTATATTACCATCTATTTAACCTCCAATATACCGGGTACATGAGACCACCCGTTTAAGTATTTTTTTAAAGAACGCAAGTCGTAGAGAGTTGGTTTAATTAAAAATTAATATAAACCCCATAATAAAGAATTGAATGATGATATTGTGGAAAAGATCGTTAAAAAGAAGAAAGTTTTATAGAAAAATTTATTTTATTACCCCCCCCCCTTTTAAGTAATAATTGACTAAAATTATTAAATTTGAAATTAATTGTTAACAAAGTAGAAAAGTCGGATTTTACGGAGTTAGACAATGCTGCAAGTGTCAAAATGTCTTCCATTTACTGATAAACACTGTTGAGCTCTTCTAGTTACACTATCAGTGGCTCTAAGTACTTCTTCAGTGCTTAATGAATGGCAAGAATTGCGAATTCTCATCTGTATATTACCTCTCGTTGTTGGTTTTTCTTATAAACAATATCCTTCATCCCACCAGAAATTAAAAAATCTAGGGGCGCCACTATGCTTCCTCTGCCAATCCATATGTTGGAAAATAGTTGATTTACTGTGTTCCTGGCGACCAATGAAAAATGAGCTGGGTAGGTGTCTTGCTGAAACCACATTCTTGCTCGCGTTAAAAGAGGGACATTCTCCAGCAAGTTGATCAAGTCGTAACCTAACAACTCGGCGTATCGTATCCCATTCAGAGTTTCTTCGAAAAGATAAGGGCCTATGATATTTCCTTCAAGTATACAACACCACCTATTAACCTCCAAAGATCTTGATTGTCAATAGTTTGTAGCCAATGAAGATTTGTTTGCGACCAGTAATGTGCATTGCTAATATTGAGTTTTCCACTGCTTTTAAAGGTAGCTTCGTCAGTCCATAAAACTATCCTAGGAAAGTGTGGACCTTTTATTTATTAACCAATTACAAAAAATGACTCGATATTGAAAATCATTCTCATTTAATTCTTGGTGCCTGTGAACGTGGTGTGGATGAAAGTTGTGATATTTCAAAATTTTGCATGCAGAGTATTGACTAATTCCATAATCCCTTGCAAGTCTTCTCGTTGAAACATGCGGATCAACAATTACTGCAGCGAGAACATCAGGCTCTATGTCATTACTCATTACCTATATGTCGCATAATTCGATTTCCGCGATTGCATATTGGTTGCACCTGGCCTTTGGAACAAATACGTGGTGCCAATCTCCGAAAAACATTGAAGGATTGATTGGTACGTCTTTTAAAATAAATGAAGGAATTACGGAAAAAGGAAAACCCAAAAATATCGTTTTGTTTTAAATCTCGCAAACGCTAAACAATAATGAACTTTTGTAAACTTCATGTGAACATTCCCTAAATTATACAACTTTTCTCTAATTTAACCGCCTTCGTATCTCTTACCGTTTTCAAGATCCCCTTGTTGTTCATCGATATCTTGGGCACGTTATATATATATATATATATATATATATATATATATATATATATATACACAGAGAGGGCCAAAAGTACCGCATAAATTCAATTAAAAATTAGGTGTTTATTTTTTTGGAAAAACGCTCGGACACGTCGATTTTAATTTTTCGTAGCGATTTTTTTGATGTTAAGTTCATGTAAACAGGATTTCCCAAAAACAATTTACGATTACCAACTTCATTTTTTCAAACGGAAACACCTATTTTTTATTTCATTTTTGGATTCTGCTTTAAATTTTAAGTAAGCTTCATGTACCATTTTTGTCCCTTTTTTGACGTAACACACATGTATACAGGGTGACCCATGTAGAAGATAAATTTAATTTTTTATTTTTTATGGAACTCCAAGTATATTATGACGTTTTTGAGTTCTCTGAGAAACTCTGAACATATTTCAGGTAACATACTCATATCTAAATTCAACAGTGTACGAAAAAATTACATAAAATAGAAATAACCACAGAACTTTAATACTTAATAAATAACAAATGTTTCAATAACAGTTGAATATCGACATGGGTATATTACATAGAATATGTTTCTACGTTAATAGTTCTATAGTTATTTCTATTTTATCTAATTTTTTGGAACACTGTTGAATTTAGATATGAGTATGTTGCATGAAATATGTTCAGAATTCTCAGAGTACTCAAAAACGTCATAATATACTTGGGATTCCACAAAAAAATGAAAAAGTAAATTTACCTTCTACATGGGCCACCCTGTATACATGTGTGTTATGTCAAAAAATGGATAAAAATGGATAACTAAAAACTATATTTGACGTGTTCCAGTATTTTCATGAAAAATATTTCCTTCAGTTTTTAACAAATTTATGGGGGATTTTGACCCTCTCTTATGTGTATTTCTCTATAACTGTTAAGTTTAGGTACAGGACATGGTACATAAAACTTAAAATTTAAAGCAGAAAAAATGAAATGAAAAATAGGTGTTTCCGTTTGAAAAAATGAAGTTGGTAGTCATAAATTGTTTTTGGGCCACCCTGTATACATGAACTTAGCATCAAAAGAATCCATTTCAATACGGTTGAACTTTAACAATTAAGAACGAAGTACAGAATCAAACGCACTACATGACAGAACTACTAATTATCAGACAAGCTGAACATTGAGTAAGCAAAATTGTATTTCATAGCCAACTTTTAAATTAAAAAAAACGCCATTACTTATGCATCAGCCTAATATATATATATATATATATATATATATATATATATATATTGAGATGTTTAGATAAGAGTAAGACAGGGATTGGTTAGTTTAAACTAGTAATTTATTTAAAAAAAGGGTGATATCAAGCATGATACATGTACGAGGGATTTAATTGATGTAATTTGGTTCACGATGGTAAGAAAGTGGATTTGTTTTGGTTAAAACAATCTTAATAAAATTTATACATTTTGGTTTAAGCATAAAAAGCATTGTGCTACTTACAAGAATGTCAGGAATGTTAAATAAACTTATTTCCGTAAATCCGATCCAGTACATTAGTTTGTTTCAATAAATTTCGAAAGTATTTTGGCATGTGAATATTTTACAGGTGTTTAACACATAGTGTAAAGTTAGATTTATATTAGGGACTTTGTATAAATAGATTAGAATGCAGGAAATATGGTAAAATTTAAGAAAGGGTTATAATACGAACTTAATATGATCATTACTCACATATTTATGGAAGCGAACGTGTGACAAACAAAGTGATGCATTTTAAATATTAAGAACAGTGTATAGAACATATTTACACAAATTTTTATGGTAGAATTTTCAAAAAGTGTGTTAAACGATATGACTTCTTCAATTGACATAAAATTATACAATACAAGCAAGATGAACAATAAATATAATAAAGACAGTTATTACAAGTTGTTTGGATAACATTTTGATTTACATGAACGTTTTTAAACGCAAAGTATTTATATTTTTAGGATTAAGTTAGGTTATGTCTTAAATTTAATGTTTTTTTCACAAATTTATAGTTTTTAGATTAAGTTAGGCTTAAATTGGATTGTTAAAGTGATTAATAGGAGGTTTTCCTCATTTTTACATAGTAATTTAATGTGTACAAAGCATTTCAACGCAAAATTTATGAAATGGGGTTGATTATACAGTTTTACTTGGTAAATATAAAATTTCCTTTAAAATTAAGATTTCGGACATTTAATTTGTGTTTTCCAATGCAAAATTTCGTCAGAATTACATATATGTAATTAATTTAAGTGTCGTTTGTAAGATTATTTAGATATAAGCAATTTTAAGTAAGAATAGGTCATTTCGCAGAATACTTAATAGAACCATATCAAGTTGGATATCAATTTATGCATAATTTAACACAGATTTTATTTCTGTTATTAAAATTCAAATCTATAGCTGTATAAGAAAGTTATCGCTAAAATTCTAATTTGGTTAAGTTTTCAAATTATTTTCGACCAATCAGAAACATAGTTACATTATTTGAATTTCTTAAAAAAAGTTGAAGATGTGGTAACCAACAAAAGGGTATAAAAGGAATTGCCCTTGATCAGAATCTCTCTCTATATTTCTCTCTATAATTTGCCAGTTGTTTGAAAAGTTTAAAATAGTGTAGTGTTTTTTGTGCAACATACCCGATACCTGTACACATTCGTAAAGTTCATTACGAATAATTTTTCTTACTTGTGACGATTAGTGTTTAACGTTTTAAAAATTCGTTTGTTAAATTTGAATACTGGTTACGTTTTGCCAAAATAAAATTTTCTTCAATTGGGTTTTATTTTATGCTGCGATCTTTTAAATAATTAATATTTGAGCCGGAACCTAAAAATAAAGTGACATTAATTTAAAGTCTTTACAATCATTAAATATTATTTAAAACGATAAAGTCGGAAAGCATTAATACAATTAAATAAAACATCATCAATTAAAATTTTGTGATTGGGTGAAGCCGTAAAGCTGAGAAATATTAGCATTTACCGAAGCAAAGTGACCAACAACCTGAGGACCAGTCTGCAGCTAGTGGGTGATTGTAGCAGTGAACATCATATATCAAAAATTTCTTCTTGGAAAGTGCCTGCACCGATATATGGAACCAGCTGTGTGAAGACATCCGTTTGCAGTTTGGAATATGCACATGTGAGTTAATTTCTGATCATAACCCTGTTTATTGTGTTCTTAGTTGTGTAATTTCCTGCAATTATTATTTGT
Organism: Vesta saturnalis; assembly: GCA_036346205.1. Lineage (NCBI taxonomy): Eukaryota > Metazoa > Arthropoda > Insecta > Coleoptera > Lampyridae > Vesta > Vesta saturnalis. The sequence goes on along the minus strand of JARFJB010000699.1, from coordinate 2,661,385 downwards.
TTATGTATAGGTGTAAATGTTTATATAATACTTGTGTAACACCTGCAAAATAAGCAAAAATTGAGTTTATTTCCAAATTTTAAATTTCAATTATCCAGTTATAATGATAATCATAAATTCAACAAGTCTGACATTTTTTGACAATTGTATTCATTAAATTTATAACGCATGCGTTATAGTATAAATTTTGTTCAGATACATTTTTCATATAAGATATTTTTTATAAAGTGCAATCCACATAATATTACCGAACCAGAAATAATTTCCCTCTAAACCTGAACCATATCCCCAAATGAGATAAGAGCTAGTCCGGTGCACACAAATATATTATTATTATATTGATAGTTTGTATATAATATAATTTAAAACCTTGAACCCTATCCCTAAAGATATTTTACATAACAAATTATATATATATATATATATATATATATATATGTTTAGACAGCATAACCTTTTCCTATTATCCACTAATGTTGTTATGTTTTTATGTTGACAGATGCCCAAATTTACTGAATGACGCCTTTATATACATATGTACGTATAGAAAACTAGGCAATCGGCACTTTTGTCAATAACGCTAAATCGACTTACCTAATTTTACGTTTGGCAAGGTTTCGCCAAGATCGACCATGATGTCTGGGTATGCGCGTATCTTATCCCACTTCCCGATTGACTGGACATCGGCCTCCACCGTAATGGTTCCCAAACGCCACTCCGACCTAATCACACCTTCCTCCTATAGACCCACCTCCCCCCTGAGTTACCTCGGAAAGTGCTTTGAGCAGGTTCTAGCCAGGCGACGCAGGGACTACCTTGAATTCAACGAACTCTTTCCCAACAGCTAGTTGGGCTTCCGTCCCAACCGAACGTGACTCGATCCCTTGTTGAAGCTGCTCACGGAAACCACCAGAGCATTCAATCACAAGCAATGCAACCTGGATGTGTTGCTGGCCATTAAGCAAGCATTTGACAGGGTCTGGCACGCCGGCTACTTCTACAAACTCTTACTCTCGTACCTGACTAATCGGTCACTTCGAGTCAAAGTAGGAAACACCTTATCCGCCCATTTTCAACCTACAGTAGGCGTACCGCAAGGTTCTGCCTTAGCCGCGATCCTTTATACTATCTTCGCATCCGACATTCCCGAAGTTAAACAACCCGGAGTACTCGTTGCGCAGTTTGTGGATGACACCGTATTCTGGGCGGTTAATCGGTACAGTGGAATGACCCCCCCGGAACACCTCCAACTGAGCGAACCGCTGGAGAGTCTCGATCAATCCCACCAAAACCCAAACAATCCTCTTCTGACATCCTAACTACATCGAAGATAAATTCCCACAGCTAGCCAACAGCACTGTTTCCCTCACCTTGAACCAAGCAAGACTCATACTCCAACAAGTCACCTACTTAGGAATCCTTTTTACCAGACCGCTAAATTGGCTTCCAGATGTATAAAGAACACGTAACATGATAAAAAACCGAACAAACCTACTAAGCGCCCCCGGGGTAGAATCAGAGGTTGCCACCCCTCTACAACACACCTACAAAGCATACATACGCCCGTTATGGATTTCCGAGCACCCATATAAGCCAACATAAACCCCAACCACCTCACTTCTATCGCCTCCTGTGAAACAACGCAACACCAACAAGAAAAGAATGACCAAGGATGAAGAGGAGAAGGATTCCTGAACAGTCTACATAAGCTAAAATAAGTAAGTAACTAACCATAACCATGAACATACTAACAAAAAAAAATCTTACTGTCATTCCCATGGGTCTCTTTCAAGAGCCCAGACCGGCCAGGTCTTTTTCTCATCATTCTCCGTTGAGTCAACTCGACTCAGTCCACCTGAACTTATTTCAATACACCAGGGCTTGCTGCTACTTAAATTTTCGGTCACCTGTTTTTGTCAAGACAATCCTTAACTAAGTCATCTAATACAAAATTACACAATTCCGGTGAAATTTTTGAGCCCATAGGAGTGCCAAAAATTCGAGACCATTTTTAAAAGTTTCCAGATCCAATGTAAAGAAATACTATCCCAGTGTGTTTCAATGCTAATTGGGATGACGTGTAAAGGTAAATTAGTGAAAAGAGATACTACCTCGAAACTGAGGACTTATAATTATTTACACTTTGAAAATCATTAATAAAATTGCTAAAAATGAAGGAAATGTTTATTACCATTTTCAAAACATACTAAAAAATTAATAATATTGTCAAAGCAGCGAATATTGTGTACTTACAGGATTCCTTCATTTTTAGCAATTTCATTAATGATTTTCAAACTCCAAATAATTATATAATAGTCAGTTTTGACGTAGTATCTCTTCTCACTAATTTACCATTACAAGTAATCCTAATTAGCATTGAAAGACACTGGGATAATATTTCTTTAAATTGTAATATGAATTTGGAAACTTAAAAATGTTCTCAAATTTATATTCGATTTCAATGTTTTAAATTTTAATAACTGCTATTATAAACAACTTTTTGGCACTCCTATGGGGTCCAAAAATTCCCCTATATATGCAATTGTGTATTAGATGACTTAGTCAACCATTGTCGATTACTTATATTTAATAGCTATAATGAACACCTACAATTTACTTACATATGAAAAGGAAAGTAATAACAGCATTCCTTCTTAGATATATTAATCCATCGTAATTCTAATAATATTTTAAGAACTGAATGGAATAGAAGGCCAATTTATAGTAAGAGATTGATAAGTTATTACTCCCAACATCCACCACATAACAAGATTAATTTAGTTTAAGCTTTAAAATCAGAATAATTAAATTGTCACATCCTATATATAGAAACAAAGGTTTAATCATGCTTAGAGGTATTTTGTTACAAAATTCTTTCCATAGAAATCTATTAAATAAACTTTTTTTTTACAGCTTCTTATAATGTCAATAATCAAATAACTCAAACATTTTAAATAATAGCAATAATTCTAATACCAACTTAAATACCTAATATTCGAAGAAATGATAGACCAATTTTACAAAATTCAATTGCTGTAAATTCAAGCCAAAATCATATAACACAAATTATGTAAGTAGAATACAGACACTGCCGCCGCCATTTTTTTTAACGTCATAGGCCACGCCCACTTTTACCACTCCCATTTGCCGCCTTCTTTTCGGGGGTCATTTTCAACCCTTTGATGAAATCTTTACCCCTAATTAGGGCCCTTTTGGTTGTGTTAAGGGCCTTTTTGTCAGTTCAGCCCTTGCAGGGTAGGCAAATGCGTGCGCATACAGTGTTTTTATTGATGGCCCTAAGGACAGACTACGCCTCTGATACCTGATTGGTCGTGCGGGCGTCCGCCTCTCTGGTTTCTAATTGGCCCTCAGTCCCCACCCAGCCCCTGAGCTCTGATTGGAGGCCTAAGGCTTTACATTCTGATTGGTTACGGCGGGGAATTTTAATTTGCATTCTAATAAGAGGCCCTAACACTATATCACAAGCCAGGTGAGGGGGCCCTCATACTATCTTATAAGACAAGTATAGGAAATTGTGTTAGGGTCTCAGCCCTTTGTCGTGGCCCCCATGGCTGACTGAAAATAGTATTGTAATAAGGGAGCCCTAATGCTAACTTGTAAAACAGTTATAAGAACTTTTGTTAGGGTTTGCGCCCTACTATCGTGGCCCCTTGGCTGGAAACAGTATTCTAATAAGGGCCCCCTAATACTAACTTGTAACACAGGTATATGCATTTGCTCAAGGGTCTGGACCACTTGTTGTGGGCCTCTTTAGTGCGAAATTTTTGAATTTGTGGCACGATCTAGACATTTCGATGTTTGTCAATCTCGACCACGTTATTGAATTCAGCGTACACCAAACAGTTAATAGTTTCTGCGAGCGCTTCTTCAAACCGACTTCTAGACGAGGGAAACAGTTTCTAACTAAATTCCAGTGCTTGCTAGTGTTTGCAGGCAAGTCAGGGGTTAGGTCGAAGGCCATTAAACAGAAGCCATTGAGGTAATCGCTTCTCGATATATCGTTGCCCTCATTCAAAAAATGAACACCCGTACCAGAAAATAAGGTGTGATAAGCCCTTCCATATAAACTGTTAGCTGTAAAGTTTGGTTGTAAGGCCTTCGAAGAAATTTGTTGGCCGTCAATATATAACGACATGTAGTTAATGTTGATTTGATGAAAATTGAATGGATTTGAGAGGTAATCACCGTTGAAGGCTTTATTTGCGACAAAACCTACGATGCTTCGTTCAAGTAACTGACCCAGGAAGACATTATCTAATGATTTTCGCTGTATGCCTGTAGGCACTACAAACTCTATTGGGGCGTTATCACTAAGAGAAAATAAGGGCTTGTAAAATACCCATTCACCGCTCTCGATACTTGTTTGCGTCGACGGTAAAGCGAACAAATCGAATTCGGATTTGTCGCATTCACACGATTGGGCATGTAGAAAAGCCATTATCGTCGTAAGCAAGTTTCTTCTTCTTAGTAACATTTCTCGGTAGAAACTGATTATTATCAGCCAGACGTGCTCTTTTATAACCTGAACCCTCCATCATTTTATCGATTTTCTGATCAGCTTTACGCTTAAGGTTTCTACCTGCCTCGTGAAATCTTTCTTGAAACGATTCCTTAACAGGTCGATCCTCTATGACGTCACCGATAATATTGGCACTCGTTTTAAAAGCTTATTTTCCAATAGCCTTTGCACCAGACTTAACTAACGGTATTATACTTCTGAAAATACCACCTGTTGATAAGGACAACCTATTATTGCACTTTCTTAAAGTGTAGATTCAGACACAACGTCCCAAACTCGAATGGCATTGCTGCACCCGTATGTGTTTTTATATTAATCTCGATGTTTTCGAAGTTCCGTGTCATCACTGGCATGTAGTGTGCAATTGAGAAAACCACATCTCTATGACCCTCGTACGCATAAGCGGCGATAAAACATCACCCACAATTTGCGGTTCAACGATGTCGCAAAAAAACCATCTGCGTTCGTAATCCTACTCTTATACTAGCGGGGTGCGGGGGTGTTGGTTCCATAGCTATGTTTTGATACGGATGATAACATAACTGTAAGGCTAGACGCTGTGAGAAACCGAACATCGAGAGGGAAGTTTTTAATTTCGTGGTGACGCACTTAGTTAGATTATGGTATTCGATTGTTAGAAATTTACTTATTAGCTTGTGGTTATTTAGCTCTCTGGAAATTTCTTCTATGTATAATTCCCCGAGGCGAAACGCAACACATACCATCCAGCCTCAATATAAATGATTTTCCCGTTGTCATGTTGTAAATGTGATGCAACCTTTTCTAGTATAGTCTCTAACACATCTTCCCCTGCTGGTGGATGAATTCTAAGTTAGATTGTCTGCAGGGGCCATCTTTATACTTGAATGAGAAGCATCACAAGTTTTTGGAGTACAATGATATACCTGTAGGAATTTTTGTAATTGAAATAACGCCACATCCTTTTTTTTTAATGTTTTAGTACATCTTTCAACGATAGATGCATTTACTTCAGGGTTATTTGTTACATAGAAATTGATATTGTGTTTCTTGAAAAAGTTTTGTGAACTGGCCGCCAAAAACTCGTTGCCTTTATCAGTCTATGAATTTGTCGGTGTAGTATCACTTTTCTTAAAAATATCGATGAATGCTTCAATTCCAGATGCGGCTGTCTTTGTTTTAAGAGTTCTTGCCCAAGCCCTCTTGCTAAACACAGCAATAACCGTTAGTATGTAGTTGTAGCCGCTATTGTGTTTACTTAAAGTTCGCATATCGTGAAGATCCGCTTGCCACAGCTCGTAAATGTGGCTCATAATATACCTATTGCGCGAAAACTCATTTATGACTGGTTTAAGCACTGTGTAAACTTCCTGGGCATGCAACCAATTTTTCACTTTACCATATGTACCTTTTACAGTGTTAGCTAAAGGTGTTATACCAGAAAACCCTGCCGGGTGCTCGGGATAATAGTATACAGCATCCAAGAGTATCCCAATATAGTGAAATTCTTCTTCTTCTTCTAGAGGATCTTCTCGCGTTTCCCGCGATTCACTATCAGCATCATAATTCTCACCTATAGTTGTGAGGGTCCATTCAACGTTAGTTGATACAGCAGCAGCACCATGTCTTCGCGTATTTCCGATAAACTCTCGTGGTACATTTATTTCCTTAATGTACGTCGCAAACTGTCGCCAACCGTGTGGGTTTGTAGTTTTTCGTTGTCTTAACGTTTCGTGAACCAGATCGATAATGTTGGAATAAAGGATGATCTCACATTTTATTGTGACAGTACCCATTTTATCCCATAATACATCACCGCCCGTATTCAGTATACGCAACAAATCAGTACCTTTCTTCCTGTATGAAACAGGCAGTGTTTTGATCCTATTTCGTCGTCTACCAGACCTTTGCGTTTCGGCGAATCTCTTATATCAGCATAATCACCGTTGATTGTTACTTTATCAGGTTGACGTAACTGATTGGAAAATTTTAAATATCTTTGAAGAACTTGATTATACTGCTGCCATGTTTCATGGTCGGTCATTTTGGCTTTTAAAACTTTATCCATATCGTTGCCCAGCTGCGTTAATCTGTATGACATCTGGCGGTTGCAGACGCTGTATAAAGTCCAGCGGTAGAATAATCATCTTATTCAGATTGTCGTTCATAGTTATTGAAATAAATTACCCAGAAATCCACCAATGATGGTCCTAACAGGAGTGGTAGAGATGCGCCGCCCTTCTGTACGAGAAACTGTTTCTTCCTTTTCATAGATTCACCTCTCTGTGCCAGCCGTCTTAAAGTGTGCTTATGTTGAGAGAGTCGCTACTTCTGATCAGCTGACAGAGGTACACGACCTCTTAAAATGTTATGTGCACACTCACAGATGCATTCCACCTGCTTACTTATTCAGACATTTCAATAAAGCGCCACGTTGACTTTTATTTAATCTGGCTAATGCGCGCAGGATATCGGTGTTTTCGATTAAAGCTTCAACCATCATATATGATGTAATCTTTATGACTGTGAGGCATAAACCCTTTTTTCGCTATACATACACGGCAAATACCTTGAGGGCCAAATATGTTTGTTCCATAGCGTAGCACATCCGGTGTATTATGTTTTAAATCGAACAATAAGTGTCCGTGCGAGTTTGAAGTGGCATATTGGTACGCAGCCTCTAAAAATTTCTGGGTGTCCAGTGACATCCGCCTTGCTAAATGCTGCATCTGTGCCCTGTGACGTGGGTTCTTAAACAATATTATGTAATGAGCGTTGAGAGATATATTTCGCTGTCCACGTCCTTGATGAAATATGTGAACATATCAACCACCGAACCATTACCATCACGCAATAGATTTTCAATCATTATTAATACCTGTTTCTCACCGTCAAACTGCTCCATACCGGGTAAACCCTTTTAAAATTCCACTGAGAAATCTTTGAATTGCCACTTGCCGTAGAACCAGATAATTTAGTCAAAAGCTGTATCGCAGACAGTTTCGATATTTTTTTAGAAAATTAACGATAAAATGCGATTTTTCACAACCCGATGGCTTCGTTACTATTGCCGAAAAGGGATGCTTAAACTGACCTTTCATCTCGAAACGCTAAATGATACTAAAGGGTACTCTGTCGCCAGCCTGACTTAAATACCAGATGAAAAATCTGCTGCCATCTGTATGTTCTACTTTTTATTGAGCTTACCTTATAACATCAAAACCGAGATTTGGGACGAGGGACGAGAGAGAGACGAACACGGTCAACCTCTACTACAGAAAACATTCACTAGTTTAAAAACACGCAGCTAGATAACGCCCCAAATAAATTCAAATTTTGCTCAAAAGTCAGCTCTACAACAGACAGCATTCATTAGTCCTAGAAATGCACCACTAGATGGCGCCACAAATTAAAAATTTTTGCTCAAAAATGTACCGCTAGGTGGAGGCTCCTTCATTACATAAAATATTCATTAGTCCATACACAACTATATCGCGCCACAAATTCTAAAATTTCGCACCAAAGGGGCCCACCACAAGGGGCCCAGGCACTAGAGCAAGTTCATGTATACCTGTCTTACAAGTTAACTTTAGGGCCCCCTTTCCAGCCAAGGGGGCCCCTATAGGAGGGCGCAGACCCTAACACAAGTTCTTATACTTGTCTTAGACGTTAGCATTAGGGCATCCTTATTAGAATATTATTTCCAGCCATGGGTCCCACGGTAAGGTGGGGCGAAGGCCCGATAATGATTCCCGATACCCATCTTATAAGTTAGTATTAGGGTCCCCTTTATTAGAAAACTATTTCCAGTCAGCCACGGAGGCCACGACAAGGGGAGATAGTACGAGAGCTTCCTCACCTGGATTATGAGACAGTGTTAGAGCCCCTTATTAGAATATAAATTCAAATTACCCATCGTACTCAATCAGAGTCCAAAGCCTTAGGCCTCCAATCAAAGTTCGGAGGATGGGTGGGGACTAAGGACGAATGAGAAACCAGAGGGACGGACGCGCGCACGGCCAATCAGGTAAAAGGGACGTGGTCTATCCTTAGGACCACCAATCAGAACACTGTATGCGCACGCATTTGCCCACCCTCCAGGGGATGAACTGCCAAAAAGGCTCTTAATACAACCAAAAAGGCCCTAATTAGGGGTGAAAATTCCATCAAGGGGTTGAAAATGGCCCCCTAAAAGAAGCCCTCAAAAAAGGGGCGGGAAATGGGAGTGGTGAAAATGGCGGCGACAAGTATCAGTATTCTACTTATGTATTTCCAATTACCACATATCCCATATTAACATCTAAATGAATCAATGTATTTAAAAATTTAAATAATATAAAAATTATTATTAAAAGTATTAAAACAGTTCCTTCTTTCTATACTAAAACAAAATTTCTTGCAAAGATTGTAACAAATCCTATATTGGCCAAACATCGAGAAACATAAGAGTGATTGCAATAATAATAAATTATTTTGTGCTTTATCTGAATATGTGATTAAAAAGGGGCATTCTATGAACTACCAAGATGTAATAATTTTAGTAAAAGAATGAAATTACTCAAAAAGATTATTTTTAGAAAAGACTTGTATTAATAACCACCATCAATGTCTAAATAAAAAGTCTGATATTGAAGGACTTAGTAGCATTTATAGTAACATATAGTCCTTTGATAAAAGATTACAATTATCTCAACAATAAAAATTAATTAACATTATTAAAATGAGTCATTTTTCATTTATTTCACATTGACTTTAGATATTTAATTTTAAATTTAAAAATACTTTTAGTGTTAAAAATAACAATGTTAATGTTAATTTCAGAATATTTAGCCTCACGATTAGTGCTTGTTAGGTTAACGTTAACTATTAACCGTTAACGTATTATTATTTTTTCAAAATATTAAACAAACTTTCTATAATTAATCAGTCAAAAATACATTTTTACTTATATATATATATATATATATATATATATATATATATATATATATATATATACATATATAGAATTAACTAAATTAATTATACCAGGATGGCTCTTTACAATGTATTTGTTTATCTGGCATGTTTGTGTTTCTTGTTTACAGGTTCTGTTTGTCGATTTTCTCTAAATTATGTATTCATGTGTGCAATTTATTAAATTAGCCAATTGTAATGTTGTGCAATATTATTATTATTTTAACGGTGTGATTTGCCAGAATTAGAATGTATACGTGGGTAACGATAAAAAATGCGACCGCATTAACTCAAAGATTTAAAACTGTCAAAGGCACTGTGGTAGTACAGAAGATTTTTCTTCTAGTTAGCCCAAAGTATATAAAAATAGCAACCAAATAACTGTGCTTATCAGTAAAAGCGTTCGTTCTTAAGATGATTTGGTTGTGAACTGAACACTGTATCCCTGTATAAATCCTCAATTATAAAACGTCGGTTAATTGACAACACAATGGTTCTTACATAACTAATACGTTTACCAATTACATTAAAAGGTTTCCATGTTTTTGTGGTGCAGAAAGCCATCTCTAATCGTGTGAGTGTTTAAAACTGATTAAATATTAATTTATGGTAAAATGGTGAACTTTGACGACTGGATGCACTTGCGCCTTCCTTTCCAAAATTTTGCTTCTAGCTGAACATATAAATATAACCAATCGTGTTTTTGACAAGATCAGTTATCCGACGTTTTAGTAAGTGGAGTAAGTATATTTCTAAAGAAATACCGTGATTCCCAAGAAGTTTACACTATTTAGAGGTAAGCTGTTTTTCTTTTACCTGTTTTTTTAAATGTTGGTCTGAGTAATCGTTGCAGGTAGATATTTTATACCTACATTTTCACTTTAATTTAGTGTATTATATACATACGACGACTTCAATTGCTTTACAACACGCGTTACGTACTATACTTTACCTACGACCCACTTCTACTTGTGTTAATAATGGTATTATTAATAATACTTGAACAACATCAACAATAAATTATGTTTAATAATTTTATTATATAACATTTAATTACATATTAGTTATTATAATAATTGTTTATAGTAACAGTACAGTTGCTAAATACAAACGGTAAATCGGTTCTTTTGCTTCTTGAAGCGTAAGAAAGATTTAATGTATTAGCTGTGTTTAGTAAATTTTCATTTTCTTTTTCATCACTATTACTTGTACCTGCTGCAGCAGATGCTATTTTAGATTAATTGTTTGCTTGATTATTTAGGGAATTATCCACATAGCCTTCAGCTATTGTCGATGACTGCCATCCGCAGTGTCTTTTTAAACCTAATAGATCGCCACCCGCATCAACAAGAGTAGTCGCAGACGAGCGCCGGAAACAGTGCCCTATATAAGCTGCTGCGTCTGGTAGTCTCAGGTATATAGCAATTTGTTTTCCCTATTCCCTATTTTATTAATACCAACACACTGTCTGGTGCATTTTCCGTTCACATAGTTTAGAAAAAAAGGTAATTCTGCACCCTCATTTACTGCAGAGCGAAGGTTTTATATTACGTAATTCTTGTTTTCTGCAGGTACCGGTTATACCAACTATTAGAACAACCTAAAAGAAAATTAAAATTTACATATCTGTCAGTCTATTGAGCACAATATGTTTTATTTTCATAAATAAATATTTATCATCTGGTGCATTTTTTAGGAAATTGTTAATGTTCTCGTTTGTTAAAATTTGGGATCTTTTGGGTTTAAATCCGTCAGATTTTATTTTAAGTAGGGCTTGTAATTTGGAATAGCTTGCAATGTTTATATTACGATTTATATTAATTGTGGTCCTCAACATAGAGTAAAAACACCAAAGTGAAGAAGGCTTCATATTATTTGACAAATCTTGGAAATATGCCATCATAACATTCTCGGAAAATGAGTTCACGCCGTTTTTTAACCTCTAATCCATGAATTTTTGTACTGACTCTCGGATTTCACCGGAAATAAGTTGCTTTTGGCTATTTTTGCGATTTCAGTAATATTGGGTGGAGTGAAATCTATTTCACTGCCATTCGACGTTTTTTAATTGCACAGAACCTTACACACAAAAACCAGTTTTAATGTTAATAAAATGCGAAGTTTATCGACTGTTCTTGATGTTCGTTCGCAAATTTCTATGTCGGCCTACTTAATTTTGATGGTTTGACGGCTTATACCATATGTATTTTTACCATTATGATACATCCAGACAGCTAAAAGCAGCGGGTTGAAGGAAACGGAACAAATAATTATATATTTTATTATAATTATTTAGAATTTACATCAGTTCTACATACATAAAGACAAAAATTACATCGATTGGGGCTTGAATCTCGATAGCGTGGTTAGCGTGGTACAAAGTACAGGTCGTAGGTTCAAATCCTACACGAGGTAAACTTTCTATTTATGTATTTAATAAAATTAATAATAATTTTTAATTAAATAATTATATAATTCTAAATAATTCTTAATATTAAATGCAATTCTATATCTAATAAATGTTATCTACCATTTATATATAGAATAAAATTCAACGTTTAATATGTAAATAATAAATTTTTAATAAAATGGCAACGTCTATTGACAGTTGCTAAATGGTTGCTAGGGAAGCTGTGCGATTTATTTTACAGCTGAGTTTTCTTTTACCGTGCTTACATTGATTGTCGACTGTGTGTTTTTGACTATTTCCAGTAATGGTCGTAGGTAAATACATGTATGGCCTTATTACAATTATAATAATTTAATATTAGTCAAGTTGCTTTGGTCTGTGTAAATCCTTGCAATATTGCAGGCTCACATTCCATTAATATAATCAATTTGATTGCAATCACATTATATTTAGAATTTACATCAGTTCTACGTACATAAAGACAAAGTTTACATCCATTGGGGTTTAAATCTCGAGAAAGTAGTTGGTCAGTGCGGTACTCCAGCAAAGTACAGGTCGTAGGTTCAAATCCTACTCGAGGTAAACTTTTTATTTTTAATAAAACTAATGATAATTATTAATTACATATATGGCCATTTCCCTGAATAAAATTACGGTAATGCTTTATTGCGAAACTAATTGATAATGATTTAAAACATACGATTTCAGAAAAAAATGAATATTTCCTTTACTTGGAAAAGGCCTTACTTCATTCTGATTTACTGAAATACGGAATACGAAGTAACACGAAATTAGTGCAGTTTATCGGCGTATTTCCACAGTTTATGCTTTTTGAGCGCGACGTTTCGGAAGCGGACTCTGCTTCCGTCAGCAGGCTTAGTCGCACTTTAGTCGAATTCATGTGTCATATATAATTTTTTCCCAAGAGCAGGTGTATTGCGCTTAAGTTCTTCGCGCATTATTGGAATCCATATGGGTTTCATTTCTGCACTAGTTTGGCTTATTGGATTTTCTGCTAGTGCGATGTATGTCGCTTTTTTGAGTTTCCGACGAGTTGTGTTCTCGTCCTTTGCCACTATCTGTATGTTATCCCATTGGATGTCTTCGTTCCAGACATGTTCGGCGATTATTGATCTTTCTGTTTCGCCCTTCCGGATGGTGTTCTTATGTTCCTGAGTTCTCACTTTGAGTGGTCTACTACTCTCTCCTATGTATGCTCTGCCGCATTCGCATGGTAGGTTGTATACACAATTCTTGGAATTCTGATCTTCATTGGTTTTGGTTAGTGTTCCCCTGAGCGTTCTGGTCGATTGGAAGGCAGTGCGTATCTTGTATTTGCTGCCTATCCTTCCTATTTTGTCACGAAATATTTTTTGTCCAACAGTTGCAGGTTTTCACGTGTTTTTTGGTTAGTTTTCAGTGACTAAAGTCAAATTTTATTCACTAGTGACTAAATTTTATATTTATATTCTATACTAATAAAAATGAAAATATAATCGAAAATTTGTTTTTCGTCAACAACGTATTCATGACAACCGGTCGACCGACTATGACAACCAAGACCTGGCTGCTTGACTCTTTTTATACTTTTTTTAAATACTTTCTTCAAGTTTTTCGTTAAAAAAAATGCAGCTGTTGGACAAAACGTCGTATATCACACGTGAGTGAAATGCCATTATAAGCACGTGAGAATTTTTCGCACTCGCTCAAGCGCTCGTGCGTCAAAATTCTCACTTGCTTATGATGGTTTATTTGACTCACTTATAATATAATCTGCTATTGTCGTCGCAATTAGTTGAAATAATAAATGTGATTAAAAATATAAATGGAATTGTGTGTAATTTAAGGAAATGATACAGTTGTTAAAACGTACCTACTTACTGTAAATAGAAGCAGGTTAAATTTTAAATTAAGTAACCAGTTTTCACTTATTGGGAGAGCTATGGTCCGTAAAATGAATGATTGCGAATTTCAGCTTAGCGATTTATTTGGCGTGCACACTCGTCGTTTGTAACTATTTCGTTCTAACACACAATATTGGGAAATAGAGAGAATGGAATGCTACATTATCGTCGCTGCGGGTGGTGAACTAAGATAGACACTATACGTTTAAAACATCTGTATTTGTGTCAGGTGTGTTAGAAGGAGATAGTAATATTTGTTTTAGGCGTCTGTTTAAGACTAAATTGTCTGTTGTAATCTTTTGACAGTGGCATTCAAAAGTTTATTTCCCGTGTTTGTAACTAACAACTTAATAATTATGTTATATTCCTTCAATTTATAAAAAAAATTAAAACGTAATTGAAAATATAATAATATAATTTATTCTTATAAACAAAATTGTCTTATAATGAGATACTTTCTAAATAAGTACATTAAAGAATGTGGGTTATTAATATATCATTATTTTACACAATGTAGCAAAGTCTACAAATATGTATGCAAATAATTTAATTTTGTTCAAACCATTTATAATTTTAAATTTCAGTATTTTTGAAATAAATAAAAGCTACAAGTAATAACTGCAAATAAGCATGAAGTTTAATATGCAGTTTTAATTAGGAAAATGTAATATTCACATAATTACAATTAGAGCAGGAGAAATTAACAAAAAGGATCTAATTTACAATTAATTTGTAACGCTGTGTTCTAATAATAACAAGATTTTATTGAGAATTAAAAAAAAGTGTACGGAAACTTAAAATTGAAATATTAACTATCACCGTCAGCTGAACTATCGCCATTAATACAAATTACCAATGGTTCTACTGTTATATCTAACACCTTTTCACGTGATCACCATTGAGTTATAATTTTTTCTGTATGTGTAATAGTTTTTTTCCACACTTCTCCATCATATTGTTTTAAAGCCTCTTCCCAAATTTGTGATACAGCGGCATCAGAGTAACCTTGTCTGCCTATGTGCTTATATAATATGATTTGCAGATACCCAAAATATTCTTAATAGCACTAAATTGGTAATGATACGGAGGTAGTCTAAGCACGAAATGGTCAGATTCATTAATAATGTCATCTACAACGTACCGATTCAGTTGTCTATCTTGTTTAGCAAGGTTCAACAAATCTACATTTAAATCCGTGTCAGCAAAAGAAATTTTTGTTGTTGTTAACAAGTTTCGCAACTCTTCCTTTTTCCATGTACTCGAAGGCATTTTCTCTATAAGCCGAGAATGGTATGATGCATTGTCCAGCTGATGTTTCAATCACCTTTTAAAAGTTGCAGCATCCATATTGTCGTGGTAATCGCTTGATTTTGATTTTGTCGCAAAAACTAAACAACAGCTTTAATAAAAGCATATTCATTACCAGCGTGTAAAATGATAAATCTTTTCCCACTACTTGAACACTCCCCATTTTTTACACATTTTGGTGTGTCGTCTTGCCAAGATCTCTTCTCTGATCCCCTAGAAAACATCCACGTTTCGTCTATAAATACCATCTGAAGTGGTGAAGCCGATTCCATATTTTCAAGGTATTTTTTTAGGTACTGCAGCAGGGCTGACGCCACATTTGATTTTTCACAAAGTGCTCTGCGATTGCAGTCTTGTTTATATTTAAATCCTATACTATGTAAAATCTTACTTATAGTTGGTCTGGATGGTGTCAGCAACCCTTTTTCTTGTAATATATTACTAATTGTCTCCAATGTAACCAGTTTATTGTGGGAATACATGTCATAATTATGTCTCTTATGGTATTTTCTTGTATGTCATCACTTTTACACTTAGTTCGTGGTTTTCTGATAGTTTTTACTCTCGACGATTTTGTGTAACGTATTGAGGCTAATTTTTAAAGCTTCTGCAATTCTTTTGTTCACTGCATCAACATTACACAGAGGACCAACATTATCCTTTTCGCGACAAAAATACACACATGAAACACGAGTTCATGGCAACGTGCGTTTAAAAACTTTCCTGGCATTTTACGGTTGTTACGACAATAGTATACAAGCAGTACTGATGCAACTTTGAAATCTGTAGACATTACTCCGTTGTGTAAAATAATGATATATTAATGACACTACATTCTTTAATGTACTTATTTAGAAAGTAGTTAATTATAAGGTAATTTTGTAGTTGAAAAGTATCACGAAAATGATTTATCATGTTGTATTCAATTTAATAACATAATTGAATTCCAATTATGTTTATAAAAATAAATTATATTATTATATTTTCAATTACATTTTATTTTTTTTTTTATAAATTGAAGGAACATATTTCAGTAGTTACAAACACGCGAAATAAACTTTTGAATACACAATTCAGTCTTTAAAGAGACGCCTAAAACAAATATTACTATCTCCTTCTGACACACCTGACACAAATACAGATGTTTTAAACGTATAGTGTCCGTTTTAGTTCACCACCCTCAGCGACAATAATGTAGCATTCCATTCTCTCTATTTCCAAATATTGTGTGTTAGAACGGAATAGATACAAACTACGAGTGTGTACCCCAAATAAAGCGCTAAGCTGATATTCGCAATCATTCATTTTATGGACTGTAGCTGGCTTTCTATCACTGGCTCCACATTGGCTAACTATTGAAAATTTAACAATTCTGTTAGTTTTAGGGGCGACTTATATTAATTGCAGTAAAAGCAAAAGGCACTCTAAAATTACAAATAAAAGCTGCGGTAATAGTTTTTACCTTTAGATTCAAAACTTATGATTTCGATTTACTATTTATTCGTCAACTGTTTCATTAACATAACTAATCTCAATTTTTGGCATATACTGTTTTACCTTTATAAATTACTTAAACGTCCTGTATAGATTACATTGCTTTTAGTTTCTCAAAAGTTCATACTAGCGCCACCTAGCTAATGTGCAGGGTTCTGGTTAGTTTAAAAATAATTTACTTACAGATATCTATTACTTTGCTGAATTATAGCTAGGTGGTATCATTAATTTACATTTTATTGGAAATACTAACAATAGCTTTGGTAACAATGAATATGGTAACAAAATTTGATTGAATAACGTGTTGAGGTCGCCATTTTGGATGAAATTGAGCTTTCTTAAGAAAAATCCCTTTTCCTGTTTTAAATCGAAGTCATCTTCGGATATACGAGAGATATTTTGATAGTTTATTTATTTCTACATGTTGTTGAGGTACTAAATAACGCCAGTTGGCGGATATGTATATATATATATATATATATATATATATATATATATATATATATATATGTATGTAAGAATTTTGGGTTCACCAAAGGGTAAATCACACGTTTTCTTTAATTCCAATTATAATTTTAAACTTATTTTAGTAGATGGACTCTTCGCACTAAATATCACTAGCTAAAAACTAAAAAGGAAAAAAAAAACAAAACGTAAAGCTTCTTGGAGCTCGACTTACACCATAGAGGTAAAACCTATGGTCAGAATACTTATTCGGGGTATAATCTTTAGCTTCTTCTTTCTTCCGGTCTTTCTTGCTTGCTTCTCGTCACACGTTTCAACTAAATATTCGAGGCAGCATTGTTTTAACCTGTACTCGCCTATACACACCGTAACGAAGGGTGAATCTTGCGGATAGCCGAGATAGAGGTTGTTTACTCATCGTATAAGGCTATTCTAATTATACCATGCTTCCCTCATAACAATGCAAAAGTGGATACGATAGACGCTTAGAATCAACAATACTGCCTTTTTTTCGTACTGCTACAACCTAAAAGTGTGTTTTAATAAACGATACCTCCACAGTCAGCTGAGATAAAGGTTATAGTGTGTATTGCACTTTAATATCCCTCACGATTCAAGACTTATTAAAAACGATCGTAACATTAATTGTTTTTTTTTTGGATTGGTTAAAATAGGCTAATTTCTGCTTACTTTTGTGTAATTTATAGAATCACACCCCAAAAATTTATATTAGTGTTGCCATCCATTTTATTATTGCCACGAGTTACGAGTCTTGTCTGTTATTTGCCCAGAAGCTGTTAATCTAGTTATTATCATATACCCGTTGTCGTTATATTCTTCTTATTTTACTCCAGTATTTATTTAACAATTACTAGAGGGAAACCATAATGCTTTAAAATTACTCTTTTAGATTTAGGCATATGTTTTGAATTATTATACATCACTATATTACTATCGATTATTTATAACGGGTTTGTGTAAATTAAATTTTTCGTTTGTGAAACAACGGCAAGTCAGTTAATCATTGAAAGTATAACCAGGTAGGTTGAATTTCTCCTTTTCAGGTTAACCCTGGGAAGTACAGGGAATGCAGTTTTAAAGGTCTTTAACCTTTCAAATTTTTGTTTGCTCAAAAGAATTTTCAATATATAGATATAAAATTAACTTGCCTGCGTACTTGATTCGGTGTGAAATATTAATTATTAATTGTGCTAAATTTTGGTGGGTTTAGAAAGAATTGTTTGAAGGCATATATAATTAACTTGTGTTGACCTGTGATGAATTATTAATTGTTAATTATTTATATTGGTCTGTGATAACCGTTTGCTCAAATCTATTTAATATAAGGTTACCAGGGCACTTGTCGTTTGTTTCTTATTGCTTCCTTTCTTCCCGTTCTCGCTCATAAAATCATAATTCTCACTTATTGAAGCTTGTGGCGTTCAAACTTTGCTTATTATATTAGTTACGTATACTACTACAACTTCTTCCTTTCGTCTATCTACGCTCCAAAACACCCACGCTATCCAAGTGCTCAACGGCCATTTGACCATTTGACTGAGTTACTAGATAAGTTCACTAATTAATTTATATTTATGTTACGTGGTAAGTTAGACACGTGTAAATTTGATAATGCGGTTTAGTTAGATATGGGAATGCGTTTTGTATTAGAATTATGAGTAATGATTTATACAAGTTTTAGTGAAATGAAGAAAATCATGTTTGTCATCCTTAATTTGTACCAGTGGCGGCTCACAATAAGGTACGAGGGTCACTGCTAAAATTCGTGGAAAATGTAAAAAATGCACACATTATGTTACCTAAAAGATGTTATTGTTTTTCCAAATATTCTTCCCTAAGGTCTATACACTTTTGCATTCGATAAAACCGATCACCTCGAGTGCAACAGTTGCAACATGACCAGCTTTTCCGAAAAAATAAGCAATCATTTTCTTTAAAACGCTTCGCGAGCGCACCACTTTTGTTGGTTTAGGTTCATTTTGGAAGGGTGTAGGACGTTTCGCCGCAGGGCCAATTCGCCGCTGGCCGTTTCGGCGCGGCCGTTCCGCCGCCAAAAGTACAGGGTGGCCAAATATCGATGTTTTAATAGGGAATCTCGTAAACTATAGCTCGTATGAAAAAATTGCGTTGTAAATATGAATTTATTAGAGACGGAATTAACACACTGTATAAAATGTTGTTTTAGTTCGTTTATATTATTATTTTTTTTAATATCTATAAATTGTAATATATAAATTACGCCCTAAAAAACTATTTTTTTTTCTAAAAAGCAGTAAAAATGAGTTCATAAAATGCCCATTCCAAATAAAGATACATATTTTCGGAAAAGAAATGTTTATTATTTTCTATGTAAATACTACAATACGACAAATAATTACATTAAATACATATAATACCTACATTATATTAATGAAATTGGTAATTATGGGCGATTGAACGCAAATATTCCAAAATTGTTCTGTCATTAAATTCTCTCACAATTCTTAAAATTCTGTCGTCACCTAATGAGAGTCCTAATGATAATTATCTCATTAGAAATAATCGTTAATAAGGTTTAAAATTTGGTAGATACGTGAGGTTTTATACGATATATTTAAAAAAATGTAAGATGGTATGTGCTAGTGTTCAATTGAATGCAATAAAATAAAGTTGGCGGCGAAACGGCTCGCGCCGAAACGGCCAGCGGCGAACCGGGGCCTGCGGCGAAACGGCCGCGGCGAACGTAAAATAAACATAAAAGAATCATAAATTGAATACACTGCAATTTCTCTTCCCGTTTAAAAAAAGAAAACTTACAAGTCCAGTGTTTGTGGAGGTTTAACTAGCCTACCTGATCTAGTACTAACAGTAGTGAACTTAGGAGTTCCAGGTTGAACTATCTGCTGTGAGTAATCGAATGGATGACTTTACTGTTCAACTTCTGGCACTTCCAGGTTCTTCTTAGCAGGTATACTATTTTGAATAGGTTCAGACATCATACAACTAATTGATGGGTATTTATTACTAAGTGGTAAACTTTGTGTTGAATCAAAGTCTTTGTGTATTAAAGGCATGTGTACATTAGATTTATAGGAAATATTGTCTGGACATTAACGCATATCGTTACTATGTACAGGTTGGCCAACTAAGAATGCGAAGTACTGTATCTGGGAAACTATTCATCGTAGAGGCTTGCGCAAAAAAAACGACCAACACAAAAACCTGGAAAATATTTTCAAGTTTCTGAAATAGCCGCTAGGGTGATGTTTCTGTGAATTATGCTATATTAACCTAATAAAAAAACAACTGATCTTTGAAGTCGAGGATAATCTGAATCTAAAAATTAAATTGTGGGGGGGGGGGTATTCAAAAGTTTCCTTAAATAACCCCCTGAATCTTCGAAACGGCTAAGCCGATTTTAACAAACTTGGGCGCGTTGAAATAAGCTCTTCTTGGGCCACAAATGTTATAATATTTGAAGTTCTGTTAGTTTCACATGTCGTCGCTAGAGGGCTTTGTTCGACATTCCGACAGAAACGGCTAATTTTCGCTAAAAAATTAAACGCATTAGTATGACTTTTTTCATGAACAAGTAGCTAAATCATGCCTAAACGCTCGCGAAAACCGCATCTTGAGATCTTGTTCCTAACCTAAAATATCGGCCAAAGAAAACTTTACACTAAAATCCCTTAAATTTTAATTTTTTTAACTATATTTTTCTGGAATTGTTTCTATTATGTAAGTTGTGGCCCTAAAAGGGACCGATTTAAAGGAGGAAGGTTTTTAATGCCCCCATAAATGCTCGAAAAACTGACCACCACGCTCTATGCATTGCTGAAGCCTCTCATGACAAGACAAAACTGCAGCTTCAATTTCGGCTCTCGGTATGTTACGTATTGTGTTACGAATCCGGTTTTTCATATCTTCTCTAGTAGTAGGTTGAGTCCGAAACACGATGTCCTTTAAGCGCCCCCATAAATAAAAATCGAGGTATGTTAAGTCTGGCGATCACGGAGGCCATGGAAACAGACTTCCTCTTCCAATCCACCGTTGTTGAAATACTGCATTAATATGCTCTCGCACATTAATAGCAAAATGTGCTGGGCAACCATCCAACTGTAAAAACAATTTTTGCCTTGTTTTCAGAGGCACAACTTCCAACAACAACTGTAATTGATTGGCCAAAAAGTCAAGAAATACATTGCCATTTAGGGGTTGCTCGAAAAAATATGGCCCAATAATTCTGCCGACCAGTATGCAACACCATACATTTAAACTCCAACGTCCTTGGCGCTGAACTTCACGCAACCAATGGGGATTTTCTGCAGACCAATAATGCATATTGTGCAGATTGACTCTCCCGTCACTAATGAAGGTGGCTTCATCGGTCCAAAAAATTTGAAATAAAAATTCTCTATTTTCGCGCATCATGCCTAACGTCCAATGGCAATAGTCTAACCTTCGATCAAAATCTTCCTCTTTCAAGGCCTGATGCAAAACAACATGATATGGGTGCATTCTTAAAGTAATTAAAAAAAGTTTAAACGAATACCTATAAATTTTGATGGCCATTAGAACTTACCTATGGTCCTTCAAAATATTTTGAACCATTGTCCGTGATATGCCCAACTCAGTGGATAATGCTCTTTCCTTCAATATAGCCCAGTACACGGTTAATATTTTCTTGTGTTCTTCCAATTCTTTGCCGTTGAAACGTAGGCCGAAAACTACCATCGGCTCGTAAGCTCGCCACTAATTGGGGAAAAACTCTTACATCGCGAGGACGCCGATTTGGATATCGAGCCGCGTAAACTCTTTTAGCTACTGTGGCATTCTGAAGACATTCGAAATAAACCGCAAGCATATCAACTGCTTCATTATTCGTAAAACGCATTTTGAAAGCACAAAAATTGCTCAAAGTAACGCGAAAGTATTGACAACTATTGACAATTTGAGGATTATGTTTTATTTAGGTATCTGTTTCCATTGCCTGCTTCTATTAATTGTATTTTTCGTATATATCCATAGTGAATATGCATTTAAACAAACAAAAATAGGCCTTTCGCATAACTTTTAGCATTGCTTACTTGCCCGTAGTAATTTCAAAAAAGGTGATTTTATTCTGGTGTATAAATTTACAAACATTTAAAATCGCAATTTCTAGGTAACCTATTCAGAGCCGAAATTGAAGCTGCAGTTTTGTCTAGTCATGAGAGGCTTCAGCAATGCATAGAGCGTGGTGGGCAGCATTTCGAGCATTTACGGGAGCATTAAAAACCTTCCTCCTTTAAATCGGTCCTTTTTAGGGCCACAACTTACATAATAGAAACAATTCCAGAAAAATAGTTAAAAAAAAATGTAAGGGATTTTCGTATAAAGTTTTCTTTGGGCGATATTTTAGGTTAGGAACAAGATATCGAGATGCGGTTTTCGCGAGCTTGTTTAGCATCATTTAGCTACTTATTCATTGAAAAAAGTCATACCAATGCATTTAATTTTTTTGCGAAAATTAACCGTTTCTGTCGGAATGTAGAATAAAGCCCTCTAGCGACGACATGTGAAAATAACAAAACTTCAATTATTTTAACATTTGTAGCCCAAGAAAAGCTCTTTTTAACGCGCCCAAGTTTGTTAAAATCGGATTAGCCGTTTCGAAGATACGGGGGGGTGATTTAAGGAAACATTTGAATACCCCCCACCACTTTATTTTTATAGATACGTCAAAAAGTGCCAAACAAAAAAAGTTCAGATTATCCTCGACTTCAAAGATCGGTTATTTTTTTATTAGGTTAATATAGCAGAATTCACAGAAACATCACTTTTTTAGATTCAAGATTGCAGTTACGCCCCCTAGCGGCCATTTCAGAAACATGAAAATATTTTCCAGGTTTTTGTATTGGCCGCTTTAGTAACTTTTTTCCGCAAGCCTCTACGATGTATAGTTTCCCAGATATTCCTCGCATTCTTAGTTGGCCATCCCGTACATGTTTAATGTTATCATCAACAATAACTTGAATCACTAAGCGTTTACCTTTTCACCAAATTTTTAGAATCTTATTTTTTACATGAACAGGCTGATTTAAACAATACAATTTAGTTTTTCGAAAACTGTCTGAGTTGGAATCAATATCGGAACATATTTTTTCTAAACAACGTTTAAGTGAGTCAAACCGAGTTCTTGCTTTAATAACTAAACAATTAAATAATTCTCTACACCTAAAGATAAGTTGAACAAGTAAACATAAGCGAATAAAACCATAAATTAAAATTAAATGTTCAAAATGCTGACCACGCCTAGCTAAACACTTTGCAATTCGCTCGGTAAACGAAAGATTCACTCGCAACAACATTAGAGTCGAAATGGATGGAAACGCAGCTCTAATTCTATTTTTCATATCTTCGCTTGTGGTGGGAGGGTGTTGGTAAACTTTTTCTTTAACGTAATTAAGGGGCGTAAGATCCGGTGATCTGGCTGGCCAGTTTTGCACACCACCTCGTCCTATCCACTTCTTCGGATAATTTCTATTGAGATATTGCCTAACGTTGATTGCGTAGTGTGGAGGGGCGTCATCCAGTTGAAACCACATCGCACGAATATTATCCACCTCGATATTTTCCAAAAGCTCGGGTAAATCATTTTCCAAAAACTGTAAATATCTTTCTCCAGTAAGATTCCCATCAAAGAAAAAAGGACCAACCACATTAAAATTGATTATACCTTTTGGAAATTGAAGTCGTGCTTCGCACTCGTTCAATTTTCATCAATTTTAACGCGAGCTATCATCGATGATAATCATAACACTAGTTATATTATCCAAGAAAATAATTGTGACTCTTGTTTTTCATATTACGCCATAAGATTGTATGTGATGACGTAGCGGTAAACACTCCTGGCGAGGATAATATTTCACTTTGAACGAAAGAGCTTACTGAAAATCGACTACAATTATTTGGAAGTGATGTAACAGAGTCAGTCACTAATCTGAGATATCAGAAATGTAACCAGTCCAATAAGAAATTAAGTACTATGTCGAAATTTGTAAAAAATAAATTAGGTCAATCTTCAAGTGAACAGTCGAGGAACAAGCAGTGTAAACGTTGTTTAAGAATATACTGGGATGAAAGAAAATGTCTAGCTGTCAACTGGAAGTGTTTCGTATGCAATCGTACAGGGCATACAGCTTGTAACGGGTTTTTTGTTAATTTATAATTTAGTGTTGTGAGTAAATTCATTTTCGAATGAAGTCAAACGGTACCACTTCATTTAAGCTATAAACGCTAATTGGTAATATACACATAGAAAATATGATCCGCCGGTTGCTTCTTGTTATTGGGTAACGAAAAAAAAATACACAAATAAGAAAAAAAAAGTATTTTTATTGTTCCGTCAATTTCTGAATTTTTGAAATTTATTTTCGAACTCTAAGTAGAGGATTAATCAGAATTTGACAATTAAGTAACTATTCATATACGTTTACCTTGTTGGAGTTGTGTGGTTTTGGGTAGCTTCATACGCATATGCGGAATTGAGGAATTTTAAAAGAAAGGCGTTTTAAAAATTGAAAAAGCTCGCACATCATCTTAGAGGTAAATGGAATTTTTGTTGTATCTCCTGTTTCTGAAATCCCATTTATTTTTGGGATTTTCATCTTGGAGCTTGGTTTGATATTGTTTTCGTTTTTTGGAATTTCATTTTGTTTTGCTGTTGCTTCAGCGGAAAGTGTGGAGATTACAATGGAGACGTTTAAGGGATAACTGTTTCGTCAGGATAATAAAGGTCAGATTAGTTAATTTAAGTTTGCACATCGAGTGCGGAAGCAAAGTTGGTCAGTGCACTATCCTTTCATTCTTATTCAAGTTGGTTAATAATTACAGTTTATTGTTTAGACAGTTGTTAGCTTTAAATTTGACAGTGAAGGCTTGTTTACACTGCCACTCTGAAACATACCGTGGGTATTTAATTCTGAACGCTAAAGAACGCGATATTACACTTCTGTTGATTTCTGATAAGTTTGTTGTAGTTACGCTTGATCTGTAAACCATAACCTTTTTTTATTACTAATTTCAAAATGTGAAATTTTAAATCTTTTGTCCGTAAGATCTTCCAGCACTGACGCTTTATCAGTATAAAAGGAAATTGACACATATTGCTACCTAACTGTTAGCCGTCTTATTGATGACGTCCTAACCACTATTATTAGTTTACCTTTCATAATCCTTAATTATAATTGCCGTTGATGCTTAATTTGAAAATTATTATAGAACCTTAAGTTTATAGATATCCTGTTTGTCACATCACTGATTTAGTTAAAACTATTTGCTGATGGTATAAATTACTAAGGGTAATTGAAATAATTTTTTTGTATTTGAATGTTTAATCCGTGTGTACTTCACCAGTTTATTCACTCACACTTTATTTTTAAGCTCAATATGCTTATGTGCCTTTATTGTCTTGTTTTATTATTAGCTGTACCCATGGTGAGTGGTAGCTCTTAGACTCGCTGGACCTATATGTTGTAAGCTTCTGGCACCCTTTTATCCTTGTATTTCTATTTAACTGACCCTCGACCCAACCGACGAGATGCTGGCAACGAATCGTGTTACCATTTAGCTAGAAAATGAGACCTTCCTTTAATTATCGGGTTATTTTCTTTTGTTCTTCGTGTTGGTAACAAGCTAAGTCAATATTATATAAAAACGGAGTCCATAATGTAGGAGATGATGAAGTTCATGATGATGGTGAAGTTAACGATGAGTCAGAAGATGATTCGTTAGAATTATAATAAGTTGTTCACACACGTAGAGTGACCTCTAATTTAAAACTAAAGGTAGTCACTTGTCAAAATGTGTCAATAATAAGTCAAATACGTGTTACTGTTGAGTATGCAAGTAATGTTTTTAATTTACCTTTAATTATTGTAGATAGCATAAATAGATTTACACCTTTGTTAGGTCGCAATTGGCTAAATGTCATAAACCCAACTGGGAAAAACGTCTTAGTGAAGTCAAAATCAGTTAAAAATAGTAAAATCGAGTCAAACTTAATGAATTAAAGTAAAAAGTCTAATAAAAATCAAAATATTTATTGTTGTCGCTAGTAAATCTACATCTGCTGAAACTCCTGATTTAATTTCGGAAATCACATTTCGGTTTGCATGTAATTTTCAATATTATATCAATAGTCGAATAAAAAAATTCAAAGCAGAGACAAACATAAAATCATCGAGCCTATGAGATTCCATACTCTTTGAAACTTAAACTTGAGGAGGAATTGTCAGCGATGGTAATATCTGTAATTTAGCTAAAATGAGTCATAGTAAATGGGCGAGTCCTATTGTCGTCGTTTCTAAAAAGAACTCAAATGGCATTAGGATCTGAATAGATTAAAAAAAAGCTGTAAGTGAAGTTATTAACAGTGAACACTGTGTAAATTACCATTGCCGGATGATGTATTTGCAAGCCTAAGTGGCAGTAGATTTTTTACTGTTTTAGATCTAAAAGGGGCGTTTCAACAACTTGAAATTAGTGAGTCTTCCAAGGAACTGTTCATAATAAACACTCATTTGGGACTTTTTCTTTATAACACATTAACCTATGGTATAAGCTTAGCAAATTTAACAAAACTTAGATCATATTTAGGTCTATTAAATTACTATGCTATCCCTTCCTCGATGCAAAATTTGTTACGTAATATCCTCATCAGGACTGTTTACCGCTACGTCATTAATTTATGAATCTAGCTATCCAATTCGTCGATATTGCCTTCTCATATAAATCAGTGAATTAAATAAGGATGGTGAACATTCGTAGTGAATTTGACGAAATCGACATACGGTATTAAATAAGTAAATGTAGTAGAAAGAGTAAACCTATAAACGCGAAATCAATTTGTTTTATATACATAAGAATTTAATTCTCCTTTGACCAATTCTTCACAGCCTCCATTTATAGGATATCGTTTTTCAACCGTTATCCTTACGATAATCAACGTTCTCTGATCTTTACAATATAAATCACAATAAATAATTGTATTTTAGAATTCTGCAGCTTTAAATGCTGCCATCTCGGGGTATATTTTCTAATCAGAATTTATTATAACGAGAATATAATTCACATGTCACCTAGTACATTTCTGATTACTTTCATTGGTTAAAATACAAAAACAAAATCACAGAATCAAATCGGTGATAATATTATCACCGCATGTTGATTGTCACATGACTTTAATGAATAAAATAGTTTACTGTCAAAGTGACAAATCGTTTAAAATTGTAGACTTTAAATAAATATATTTTCTATTAACGCTCATTATATTCTCTTACCAAATATAACAATTATGATTAATAATCGATAATACCACTCGTTACAACCTTTAGAAAATTGAAGTCGTTCAATTTTCATCAATTTTAACTCGAGCTATCATCGATGATTATCATAACACTAGTTATATTATCCCTGAAAATAATTGTGAATTGTGTTTTTATATTACACCGTAAGATTGTATGTGATAACGTAGCGTGGATAATATTTGACTTTATACGAAAGTATAATCTTAGGACATAACTTTATAATTATTTTATTTCTGACAATCACATATATTAATGTCACTAACATAGATAAGTGAGGAGATAGATACACGACTCCTACCATTCGCGCCGTTTTAATAAATTAGTTATGTATTACGTCACCTGAGCGCTAATGAAGCACAAGCAGGAATTTTAAAAATTCATATTCAAATGTTTTATTGTGAATGTATAACAACTGGCCCATCTGTAACACCTCAGTTTAAACACGGGGTGGTGCAAATCGGTTTAAAACTATTAAAACAGTTAACTTTCACAATATTGTATTTACTAACATAAGTAGGTATGTGAATTCTAATATACAATTTTTTTTACATCATGATAATTAAAAAGTGTCTAACTACAATTGTTATTTACTTACACTAAATTCGTCAAAAATAAATTAACATTATAAAAGTAACAAGATTTAATCTATTCAAACACGTATTTATATTTATTTATATAACACTTTGTTCATAAAATAATAAATTTGACATACACAAGTAAGTAACAATCATTGTACACCATTTCAACCGAAAGAATAAAGTTAAATAAACACCGGGCCTTAGGGTATTATGGTGGTTAAATGTTGCTTGACTAAAGTCACTAAATGTAGCGTCACCAGTGCCTTCGGTGACGTAATACATAACTATGGGGTTTGGAACCCAAGTTAATAATGGGTGTCTATTAATGATAGAAGCTGACGTTTGGTTAGGTTAGGTTAGGTTAGGTTAGGTTAGGGGTAATCACCTTTGATGTAATTATAAACATTGTTAAAATTTAACAGAATACCCCTACTTTTGGAAATGGTTATTGCCAATATTTGCTAATTTCAATTATTTAACAAAATAGATTTTAAAATTATTGTTATGACAAAAATGCAAACAAACATTCTTCATTAAATTAATATAACTACAATAAATGTTGAAAATGATGACCCAGATGCTGTAGACATAAATTAATTCTCCACTTCATGTTTTCAAAAACATGCTGAAGTTCTTCCCGTGTAATAGCCCGAATCTCGTGTTCAACCGCTTCCATTAATTCTAACATCTAAATTATGCAATCTGTTTCTATAAATATTGTCTTTAATCTTTCCAAACAAAAAGTAATCTGGAGTTATGAAAATAACTGATCGTGAATATAACGAAAAATTAATACAGGAATGAAGGATAAACGGAAAAATGATAATAAAAGCTAATGAAAAACAGACACGTGCGACTATGGCAAAAAAGGTAGAAACCGATTGATTTTAGAATAGGTATAATTCTCAGTGTTGCAAATACTAAGCCAAGAAATTTCCTAGATTTGACATGACGTCAGCTTCAATCGTTAATAGACACGTGTTACCAATTTTATTAAAGGATTGAACGGCATAAATTGAATACTCTGCGCGAAAATCGTCATCAAACAACAAATTTAGTTTTTCCACGCATTGCTGTGACGTTAAACCGTATCGAAAGTAATAAAAAATCATCCATTTTTTCACAAACGTAGGTACTACTTTTAAAATGCTACTGAAATGAAACTGATCTGTTTAAAATCAAACTATCAGTTGTACTAATAGTATAAAATGTCAAATTTTACGATTATTACGAGTGCAGAGGCTTAGCATTGCAAGGAGTACTTGATTCCGCTAAAGTAAGCAGTGATCCTCGTACCAAGGAGCCATGGCACTACCTCAACACATTAGGAATTTCATAATATTTGTTCAATGTATGATTAGGAACAATTTTAATTTAATTTAAATTTAATAATTTTATTAAAAATTCAGTATGGAATTTACAACTGCTCTAACGGAGCTAAATCAGATCTGGCTCGCATCCAGTTACGGCTGCCGTGAGAGTTGATGGCCTGACGGGAAAGAGAAGCACGTTTGAAGCTGTAACTGGTGCCAACGGAATTTCCAGCTTCGGCTTATAAAGTCCTAATGCGTCTATATGTCAGGTTTACAAACGCAGTTTACATTTTGCTATTCATATCACGATAATTCTATTAAATTCCTGTATTTTAGTGTAATTGAAGTGTCAAATAAATAAAAAAAAACAATTTATTTGTCTGATTCCTCTAATTCTAAAGATATTACAGTGAAATTTAAACGGAATATGTGAGAGCGGGGCATAATGGGGTATAGGAGCAAAACGGAGTAACCGTCTTATTCTGGTACAAGTGACTTCGCAGAGCACATCGACAGCAAGATATTCTACAGTAATGGTTGATATGACGTCCTTTGTGGTTGCGCGTATGTGTTGTAAAATTCGCAATTCAATTAAGTATATAGTTAGGGTATAAAATCATAATATTTGAGGTGTAGTTTCACTAATTGCATCACCTAAAATAATTACAGGTTAATGTTGTGGCTTTACCAGGGAGCAAAATGGGGAGGAGTATTACGTCAGGAAATCCAGAGAAAATATGGCTTTATTAGCTAAAATTATGGGTAGTGAGACAACCGTTTTCAATGCTCAGTAGGAAGACGAGCTTGTTGAATACATACAGAATATTAAACAGAGGCTTTTTGGCTTTACAATGTCAAAAATAGGAAACCATACTTTTCAGCTTGCAAAGATAAACCTCCAACACCCTTTTAATAAAACAAATCAAATAGCTGGAAAATATTGGCTTTCAAGATTCCTGAAACGGCATCCTAGTATTACACTTCGCAAGCCAGAAGCTCGTTTAGCTACTCGCAGTATGGGTTTTAACGGAGTTCCCGTGTTTCAATATTTTACCCTTCTGACCGAAATTGGCACCTGGTTCATGGATTGAACTTAACGAAAGCGGATGGACAGCAATATATTTGGTTCTTGGTTTCAATTTTTTTTTACATTTTCAAAAGCTTTTAAAGAGTACGCCGCCCTCCTTTTTTTTAATGGAACCCATACAAAAAGTTTGGACCTGACTAACTTAATAATGGCCTGATTATCATAAGCCCCCCACCCCCACGCCGAGCACCGACTTCAGTCACTTGATGTGGCTTTTATGAAACCATTGAGTAAGTACTATGAAGATGGCATCGGAGCAACCCAGGGCGTGTGGTCACCCTGCTACAAATATCAGCCTTATTTAGTGTTGCTTATCTACAAGCTGCTACAATGCTTACGACGATTAATGGATTCCGAAATCAAGAATATGACCTGTTTACATAGGTGTGCTCTCGGATGCTGACTTTCTGCCTTCTGATACAACGTACATCAGTATTAACGACAATCATGTACATACAGAAGTTGATGTCATAGGCCCCCTAAATTCAAGTAGCCCTGAGCCAGACACACCAAACCGTGCAAGTATTTCGTCACCACAATTAGCACAGCACTCAAACATGGACGACCCAGAGCCGAGCCCTTCATACACCTTGGAACACAACACATCAAAACCTGTTTCGAGAGGGATTTCCTGTTCACGTCCTAGCACATCAGACGATACCAAAATCCCTTCAATTTCAACCCAACTAGTATATTACCAATTCCAAAGATTAGTCAGACTACAAAAAAAAAACAATTCGTAGAGGAGGAAAAAATGCAATTAAAACAGCTTCTACATACAGATTGGAAGATGCCCAACAAAATCCTTAGCGAACCAATCTTAATAACTAACGTTGTATCAAGACAACTGCTAATAGTAGCACATATTTCTCTAATAATTTGTATCACCGTTCAGCCACAGGTTTGATAGGCTGTGTTACTTATCACAAATGGGTGCATAATTCATGCGCACGTGTCGACAGTGATGATGATGATGATGAGGAGATATACATCTGCACTTTGTGTGAGCAAGACCGAAAGGCTTTCAAATTCTACACGTACCTACAACATTTTTGTAATCCCATTTTAACTCGTCGCTCGGTGGGGAAAATGGATTGACTTTGTAATTTTAATTTTTTTTTAGTAAGAAAAATATTTTAGGATTGTTTTATATGATGCATTGGAAAATTAAAGAGTGAATAAGTGTCCCTTGAAATTTATAGCAATAACTTTCGTTAAGTTCACTTACATTACACTTTTGAAGTTAAGTATCCCATTATGCCCCACTCTCCCTTAACTATGTATAAATAATTTTTTCTCGTACTGCTTCAGGGTGGCTTCCATTGTACTGAACGCGTTATTGCAAACGCACTCATCAATTTCGCGAATAGTCTAACAAATGTTTCACGCCATAATGAAGTTGATAAGTGGTAAGTGCAGATTAGTTCTAGATATTTCATAAAACTGAAGAAAGAAAGAAAAAGAAAGGGCCACGTGTTTCATTCTCTCCCCTAAACCCCTAACCGTAACCATGGATTCCTAAACTGCATACATTAAGTGTGTATTTATGATGGGACTAAGGGTTAGGTTGAGGGACTAGGGTTAGGATTCGTAGAAATAGCCGCACATAATGTGCGTATAATCAGTGACCATGCCGCTATATGTGTATGAGGAAAGCCCCCTTAAAATCCTTATGTGTAGACGGTAATGGGAATCAAACCCATTACCTCCCGAATGTTAAGCAAGTCGTGTAGCCATAACTCTATCAGCTTGGTAAAAATAAGGAGGTATTCAGTGAATCAGCAAATTTCAGTAACTCCTTAGGTAAGAATTTAAAAGATTATTTCAATTCCCCCATATTGTAATTCTGCAATTATTTACGCCTTGGTCGCTTGAATCAACTCCACCCATTACTTGGTTATACGATCTAGGTGCATTTGATTGCTCTAGATCGATGTTCTCTTTTTTATCCTTGGACCATCGCCTTACTTTTTGTATAGGTGCCACAGCGTCATAGCCTGTAGCTATAGTACATACGCTGTTGCCATTCCAATGTATCAAAAGAATTTCATTTTTGGCATCAATTGAGCTCTCGTAAGAGGCTCTCCTCATTTTTTCTGTTTCCTTTACTGTTGGAAATGGGCACATGCGCGTTCTATTTTGCCTCAAACTACCGGTTGCCTTAAACTTTTGCACCCTCAAATTACTTAGCAAAAGTATACTAGTAAAATAGTTATCATCGTTGAGTACAGCAACATTCCGTAATAGAGACAATACAACTTTAGAGCCAAGTGGAAGTTGAATATCATCATGCTAGGTTAGATTCAGGTACTGAAATGTATACAGACACTTCTAAGGATAAAGTAGATAGAGAAACGTATAGCGAATATTGTGACTCATTTTATTATAGTTATTACATTTAGAAAATTGTATACAAAACTAGCTTATAATTGTTTAATAATCGTACAATTGTTACCGGTTAGTGCTGATATACGGGTGACACGGAATAGTGGGAATTTTTCACATGCGTAGTGGCAGCCATGAGCATATGGCAGCACTGAGGAACAGTGGGCGTGCGCAAGTAAAGACTCTGCCATTTTAGTAACCATGAATCAGTGAAATGAGCAACAGCGTGCGTTAGCCATAAAAACGTTTTATAAAAATGGTGGTAGTTTGAAAGCTGCGCAGAGGGAGTTCCGACGTTTTTACAACTTAGGACGTCATGGTGACGTTCCGTCAAAACACGCGATAAAACGTTGAATTAATAGCTTTGAAGAAACTAGATCTACCCTAAAGAAGAAACCAACAGGACAACCAAGAAGTGCTCGTACTCCATAGAACATTGATGTTGTATGCGAGTTCGTGTTACGGAACCCACGGCGTTCAATTCCTAAGCAAGCAGCTGCGGTTGAAATTTCTCGGCAGAGTGTTCGCAGAATTATTCATTTAGATATGAAATTTCATGCGTACAAGCTGCAGATAGTGCAACAACTGAAGGAAAAGGTTTACCTGTTGCGATTAAAATTCTGTCAACAAATGAGAAACATGAACAATAACGATGAATTTCTAGGCAAGATGTGGATGTCAGATGAGGCCCATTTTTATCTCACAGGGTACGTGAATAAGCAGAACTTTCGTTACTAAGCAGATACAAATCCTAAGGAAGTTCATGAGAGCCCTTTACACGTTAGTAAGCTGACAGTATGGTGTGCTGTTTCAATACATGGAACCATCGGACTTTATTTTTTTGCAAACGAACAGGAGATCACAGTAACTATCAATACGGATCGTTGTGTAGCGATGTTACAAACTTCCCTTACACCTCAATTGAATAATTTCCCACACGTTCTAGAAAGCTGGTTTCAACAGGATGGAGCGACATCACACACTGCATGGTAATCAATTGAAGCTGCGCGAGAATTGTTCGGTAACGTTCCCTGGTGCCCATGATCGCCAGGTTTGTCCGTTTGTGATTTTTTCTTGTGGGACTATCAAAAGTAACATGTACACGAGTCGACCAAGAACTCTGGATGAGTTAAAACAGAGAATTCGGGATGAAATTCACAATATCCCAGCTGAGATGTTGCAGCGGGTAATGAGAGATCTCAACAGCAGGTTTCAACAATGCATTCGTACAGGAGGGCGCCATCTAAAGGACGTAATTTTCGAAAAATTACAAATTCCATTAATGTTTCTTAAATGCAAGTTTTCAGGTTTTAATTACTATGAACAAAATATTTTTCTTTCATCATTCTTGGTTTTATTGGATCGTTAAAAAGTTCCCGTTTTTTTTGTTGCCTTGTATATACGTACGTACTATTTTGGTCATAAGTAATGTACCGGAATACATACAGGAAACCATCTACCCACTTCGCCGATGCGACCCAAAAATGTTTGCATGGAGAAGGGATGCAGTCAATCTTATCGGATTCAGTAGTTTGTAAAGGTAGTGTACCAAGGCCAACTGGGAAGATTTATGTTTTTATTGTGGTAAAAACTACAATAACTACACTGCTAGCTTAGGATTTTTAATATTATGCCCATATTTTCTTTGACTCAGGTATTTAAAGTTCAGTTCAATTTATTGAATATAAATCCTAATTTATGTTTTGTATTCTTTACGTTTCAACGCTTATTTGTATTTCCAAACACCTGTATACGAATCTTGAAATCATATTAATAAATATAATCACTAACACATTAATTCCTTAATATCTCGATTAATTTCCTAAATCGTTAATATTCTAATGGTTTTATAATATTGCACTAATTGAATAAGTAGTCTATTAGTTAAGCAGGATGTGTCTATCACTGCATTGTTTAAGCTTAATTTGTTAGTCACGTGTTTATTTAAATATTTTTGTAGAAATAAACATTGTTTTTCGGACACTCAATGGAAATGGACCATATTTCCTTATTTCAAATCGTAAAGAAATGTATCTCTTTTCTTTATAGCAACCTTTTCTTTATAAAGTATTATTAATAATTTACTGGAATAAATATTAAACTATTAACGTTAGAAAAACCTATACTTGTACAATGTTCTAACTGTAAATCATTAAACGATAGTGACTATTTTGATAAAACCTCCTGATGAACTCCTCCATTTGACGTAGAAAATGATGAATGGCTACATGCAGGAGCTAACTGTCATTCAGTACGTTCTAAGACAACATCTAATGGATTCTGGCATCCACTGTTTGACGATGATGGATGATTAAAAATCATTTTAGAAGTCGCCATTTTATTGTTAATGCTTTCTTCCATGATTTTTAAGCCTCCTGATATCCGCTCCACCCTCAGCAAGAAAATTAGTTGACGTTCGACGTAGACAATGCCCAGTGTAACCGTCTGGGTTGGGTAATTTCAAATAATGGGCAATTTTCTTCGGCATCTTGTAGAAACTGCAATCTTGAATCCAAAAAAGTGATGTTTCTATGAATTCTGCTACATTAACCTAATAAATAAATAACTGACCTTTAAAGTCGAGGATAATCTGAACTTTTTGTTTGGCACTTTTTGACGTATGTCTAAAAATAAAGTGGTGGGGGGTATTCAAAGGTTTCCTTAAATAACCCCCTGTATCTTCGAAACGGCTAAGCCGATTTTAACAAACTTGGGCGTGTTCAAATGAGCTGTTCTTGGGCTACAAACGTTATAATATTTGAAGTTTTGTTACTTCCACATGTAAAATTAAATTTATTGGTATGACTTTTTCATGAACAAGTAACTAAATGATGCCTAAACAAGCTCGCGAAAACCGCATCTCGATATCTTGTTCCTAACCTAAAGTATCGGCCAAACAAAGCTTTATACGAAAATCTCTTAAATTTTTACTTTTTTTTAACTATATTTTTCTGGAATTGTTTCTATTATGTAAGTTGTGGCCCTAAAAAGGACAGATTTAAAGGAGGAAGGTCTTTAAATGCTGCCCCGTAAATGCTCGAAATGCTGTCCATCACGCTCTATGCATTGCTGAAGCCTCTCATGACTGGACAAAACTGCAGCTTCAATTTCGCCTCTCGGTATGTTAGGTATTGCGTTACGAATCCGGTTTTTCATATCTTCTCTAGTAGTAGGTTGAGCCCGAAACACGATGTCCTTTAAGCGCCCCCATAAATAAAAATCGAGGCAAGTTAAGGCGATCGCGGAGGCCATGGAAACACACTTCCTCTTACAATCCACCGCTGTTGAAATACTGCATTAATATGCTCTCGCACATTAATAGCAAAATGTGCTGGGCAACCATCCAACTGCAAAAACAATTTTTGCCGTGTTTCCAGAGGCACATTTTCCAACAACAACGGTAGTTGATTGGCCAAAAAGTCAAGAAATACATTGCCATTTAAGGGCCACACCATACATTTAAACTCCAACGTCCTTGGCGCTGAACTTCACGCAACCAATGGGGATTTTCTGCAGACCAATAATGCATATTGTACAGATTGACTCTCCCGTCACTACTGAAGGTGGCTTCATCGGTCCAAAGAATTTGAAATAAAAATTCTCTATTTTCGTGTATCATGCCTAACATCCAATGGCAATAGTCTAACCTTCGATCAAAATCTTCCTCTTTCAAGGCCTGATGCAAAACGACATGATATGGGTACATTCTTAAAGTAATTAAAAAAAGTTTAAACGAATAGCTATACATTTTCATGTCCATTAGAACTTACCTATGGTCTTTCAAAATATTCTAAACCGTTGTCCGTGATATGCCCAACTCAGTGCATAATGCTCTTATGCTAACATGAGGATTTCCTTCAATATAGGCCAGTACACGGTTAATATTTTCTTGTGTTCTTCCAATTCCAATTCTTTGCCGAAAACTACCATTGGCTCGTAAGCTCGTCACTAACCGGGGAAAAACTCTTACATCGCAAGGACGACGATTTGGATATCGAGCCGCGTAAACTCTTTTATCTACTGCGGAAATCTGAAGACATTCAAAATAAACTGCAAGCATATCAACAGCTTCATTATTCGTAAAACGCATTTTGAAAGCACAAAAATTGCTCAAAGTAACGCGAAAGTATGGACAACTATTGACAATTTGAGGACTATGTATGTTTTGTTTAGGTATCTGTTTCCATTGCCTGCTTCTATTAATTGTATTTTTCGTATATATCCATAGTGAATATGCATTTAAATAAACAAAAAGTAGGCCTTTCGTATAACTTTTAGCATTGCTTACTTGCCCGCAGTAATTTCAGGAAGGGTGACTTTATTCTGGTGTATAAATTTACAAACATTTAAAATCGCAATTTCTAGGTAACCTATTCAGAGCCGAAATTGTAGCTGCAGTTTTGTCTACCCATAAGAGGCCTCAGCAATGCACAGAGTGATGGTCATCATTTAGAGCATTTACGGGGGCATTAAAAACCTTCCTCCTTTAAATCGGTCCTTTTTAGGGCAACAACTTACATAGTAGAAACAATTTCAGAAAAATATAGTTAAAAAAAAAAAAAAATTTATGAGATTTTCGTATAAAGTTTTCTTTGGCCGATATTTTAGGTTAGGAACAAGATATCGAGATACGGTTTTCGCGAGCTTGTTTAGGCATCATTTAGCTACTTTTCATGAAAAAAAGTCATACCAATGCGTTTAATTTTTTTTGCGAAAATTAACCGTTTCTGTCGGAATGTCGAACAAAGCCCGATATGTGAAACTAACAAAACTTCAATTATTTTAACATTTGTAGCCCAAGACAAGCTCTTTTCAACGCGCCCAAGTATGTTAAAATCGGATTAGCCGTTTCGAAGACACGGGGGGTGATTTAAGGAAACCATGAATACCCCCCACCATTTTATTTTTATAGATACGTCATAAAAGTGCCAAATAAAAAAAGTTCAGATTATCCTCGACTTCAAAGATCAGTTATTTTTTTTATTAAGTTAATATAGCAGAATTCACAGAAACATCACTTTTTTAGATTCAAGATTGCAGTTACGCCCCCTAGTGGCCATTTCAGAAACATGAAAATATTTTCCAAGTTGTTGTATTGGCCGTTTTAGTAACCTTTTTTTGCGCAAGGCTCTACGATGGATAGTTTCCCAGATACAGTACCACTCATTCTTAGTTGGCCACCCCGTACATTTATTGTTCATATAAACATGAACAGTCTTGAGGGATTTATATGTTTTGGACGCAAGCTTACATATCTACTGTACAACACAATCTCATTAAATCCTCTCATTTCCGTCATAACGGTGAATACAAGCTTCTTATCGTAGTGTCATGGAGGGTGATAACCAAAATAGAGCCGGTATCCCCGATATCTTTTACATTTAACTTTCTTAGCTCCTCAGTACGATATGCCCTATACAGACCGAAAATTAATGCCACTTTAATCATAAGAAAAGTATCGTTAGGCGCTTCTGTCAAAAATCTTGACACATCATCCTGTGATAGAATTTTTGATCTTTTTGCTTCATATCCCCCACTTTGGCGCTTTAAATATAACTGTAACTTCCCATAATTCGATATATAACCCTTTCATGAAAAAAGCAAGCATAACTTCTTCGTCGACATTCTTAGAAGTCCTCCAAGAATTGAAAATATTGCAGGTCTTCTCATATTTATCTCGTGATTTCAAGAGCTTCAAGCGCTAATGCCGATATTTCAAGATGATTTTCATTATTTATTTCCATTTTCACGCGATAACACTTGACAAAATGTTTGTTTACCTATTTTTGTTTAGTTACTGCAGTGATAGAAACAGCAATTTGATTCTCGCGCTTGTCATGTATTTTTTAAATAATTTCTTATAAAATGTAATCCATTTCCATTTAGTGTCCGAAAAAATTTTATGTATTATTCTTAAAGAAAAGTAGGTTCTTCTTTACTCATCACGTTCCTAATCTCGGCTGCGCTTCGATTAGAAATATCGCGTTTCGTAAAGAAAAACAATACTTTTCTTTACTTATAATACAAATAATTCTACTTTACTTAAGTAAATCCGACAAGTACAGAGATTCTGTATTGTGATACATAAATATATTACTGTCACCGGATATTAAAAATATGTAATTGTGATACTAACGATATTATTTATTGTTTTTTCTCTAATAAATTTAAATACCTTATATGATGCTTACCAGCTATATTGTTTGGTAAACATTTTCGTGTCGTATCGGCAAGTGGGATGTTGGTTGCCTACACGTATGTCGGGACATTACTTATGACCAAAATTATTATTAGTTTACATATTTTTACAACTAAATTGTAAAGTGGAACTTAAAACTTTTTTAATATATAATTGGACACAACTTTATGCACATAGTTGAATATATAATCTTATCCCCTGTTCTTTGGATAATGTGTAGCCATTCATAGTCACTTTTGTTCTCAGATGAAGTGGAACCTGTTTCTGATTTAACAATTATATTCACTAGTAGTAGAATATCGGGATCATCCATGTTTTTCTAAAATAAATCCTTACAGAGTACCTTGATAACAAAGATAAATTCTCTTTCAATTCCAATTTGATCCTCAACATAACTTATATAAATATTAGAATTGGCGCCCATATAACCTAAATCTTTCCGTGCATTTATTCAACATGAATCTATTCATTGATAGCTCATCGATAAATTTTAGCGCTTAATTTTTAAATAAAAAAGTAACATTCCCATAGCATCGCATCATATTTTCAAGGTTTGCTTGAAATATATCAACTACTGCAGTATTTTTTTCTGTAACTTTCAAGTTACAGAAAATAATATTAATAAATAAATATTAATAAATTTTTGAAAAGCACGAGACATCCGGGATGAATAACGTTGGTTCCTGTTTAAAACACATAAACTTATGCCATAAGTCAAAAATCTTCAACCGTCGTAATCTATTCTAAAGGTTACATAAATGATGGATTCAGTATTCTTTTTCTATCTCGTCAAATAAGCGAGTTATGGCAATTTTTAGAAATAGAAACAAATTGACAATTGAAGGACAGCGAACAAATGAAAAAAAAAATAGAAAACAATTGATAAGCCACAAGGCCTTCCAAATCCAACCCATTACATATCATGATCATTACAGTAGTAGTGTTGCACAACTAATTAGGTAAAACACCAACCTTAACATTTGAATTTTAGATTAACACGTCTCTGAAAATCTGAAACAGTAATGTATTTAGTTGGTGAAATTAAGCTTTGTATAAAATAATAATATATATATATTAATAACATGCTTTCTGTTATTTATACAATAGAAATTAATTATACGGGAAATGAGTGGATAGTGTAGGTAATTGTATTAATTATGTTAAAGCTTAAAATTTAATTACCCACATTGTTTGTTTTGTTGTTTACGTTACTAAGATCTAGTATCTTGCCTTAAACAGAACCTTAATTATACTGTTTGCTTATCTTTTGGATACAAGCGGATCTAATTTACTCAAATTTTTTATTTTATATCTTACAGACATGTCACAGTACGTTGGATATATTGGATACAAGTCTTATCCTTATATTTCCACTTCTGGAGTTCCTAAGGGATCCAACCTGGGTCCATAATTGTTTAACATTTACATTAATAACTTAATCATCAAGCTACATGACTCTGTTTTGGCTTATGCAGACGATATCAAGATCTTCGTAACTATCGACCCACCTCACGATTGTGCAGTAATGTAAATGCGATTGGATGGTATAAAAATTTGGTGTGACATCAATAAATTAACCATGAATTTCGAAAAATGCAGTGATCTCTTATACGCTTAAATATCACCCCATTCGGTTTAATTACGCTCTGGATGCTGTGTCATTAACAAAAAGTGCTACGATCAAAAACTTGAGCATTACCTTTGATACAAGATAACCTTTTTTTGTGTTTTATGTTGAAAATACTTGTTTTCTGTAACTTTAACCATCAATACTTAATAAAGAGGATCGAGAGCGTACAAAGGCGTTTTTTAAAATTCTTCTATTACAAAGTAACCGCAAGTTATCCCCAACGAGATGGAGATTAACATTACTCGTTATCTGTCGTTAATATGCTTTCTGTTGACAGGAGAAGAATTGTATCTGGAACCAAATTTTTATTTAAACTGTTACGCTATGAAATCGACTATCTTTATGTGTTCTCACAACTGAATTTTAACCTTGCTCGTTTATATGCCAGACATAATAATGTGTTCTATGTAATCGTTATCTGATTGACACGGGTTTACTGTAACCGACTCGCTTCCTTTTTTATTGTTAAATTGATCTTTCCCAGGACTTCTGGGGTTTTTTAATGCATTTATGATTAACAATGAAACTTTAATATATATTTATTATTATTAGGAAATAAACAAAATACATCCAAAAACCTGCTTACAGTCGTAATCTTCTCTCTTCGCTTAAGCAAATTCGTTGTGACGGCTACCTATATTGTTGCTGGATACGATTCTTGGCTTCCAACAACAAAAGCCAGTTGATGCTACAAAAGTTAGGCGAGTTAACGACAAAAGCTTCTTTTAGCAAATGTAGATTTCAGTTTACTTCTCCAGAAAAAACAGCATTCACTAACATAAATATCGCATTTACGAATATTTATAACTCTAATATTTTACAGCGTTTTAATTCACTGTAACACTTAAATGGCCGTTATTAATAATTGTTTACGCATTACTTGTAGCACTTGCTTGTGCTTTAGAGACTGACCAGCGTGCACTCTTACGCTGTCAATCACCGTCTCCTTTCTGCGCACACGCAACTTAATACTACAATATAACTATATTATAAAAGATAACTTTAATAAAATCATTTATACATGGTACTGCAGAGTAATAAATCTCTTATACTAAATTGAAATAAATTAAAATTTCTTTGCTGATTTGGGAGGTGTTGCAGTTACCCCCCAAAATTTTATGAATGAAATTGAGCAGACCTGTGAGCCAAATTTTCAGACTTTTCGGAAACTGCGTTATCAGCATCTGCATTGCCTATATTTTTCTTTACACGAGCTTAGTAAAACATAATAGAGGAAATCCCAAAAGTCCTTGTTATCTACCACACCATGGCGTATTGAAATCTGCTAAAACCACATCGAAAATAGGAATTATTTTCAATGCTTCGTCGAAGAAACGTATGTGGCTTGCCACGCCAGATTTTTATCTTCCAACTTGCATACATATGAGTAAGTACAGAAGGTTATACAATTTTTTTACTATGGGTAAATCGATGGATTAGCTCATTTTACGTCTCATTTCGCCGAGATCGTCATGATATCTACCTTTGTGTGTGTGTGTGTGTGTGTGTATGTGTGTGTGTGTGTGCGTGCGTGTGTGCGTGTGTGTGCGTGTGTGTGTGTGTCTGAGTGTGTGAGTGAGGGGGTTCGTGAGTATCTAGGTGTGTGGGCACGTACGCATGTGCGTGCGTTCGTTCATGCGTGTGTGCCTGCGCGTGCGCGTGTTGTGTGTATGCGTGAATACAATCAGTTTTATAGGAAAATGTGTAAATATATTTTTTAAAGAAAATTTAACATTACATACATTGTATTTTTAAAGTTTTTTAAATACAAACCCAAATCAGTTTAAAAATTAATTAAATAAGATCGAAAGTGCTTTAACTGTATTATCGATACTCAAAATAGAAATATTTTACCGTTGAAATACTTAATTTGTGGATGAAGGTCATGAAAGGCTAAACTAATGCGTATGGCTATGGTTGCTACTGAATTAGCTACTGTATGAAAGCTAGATATGCGCTGGACCACAACTTCAGCGTATGGACGAAGGGTTGACCGCCGTGTGGTTAGTATTACGCATTTTGGATTGCTGTGTTTGTGTATATAATTACCTAAAAGGATTTCAACGTCTCAACACCTTATTTGGATACAATTAACCTCGGAAGTTAAGCAAGAAATAATAATGATAATAATAATGAAGTTCAGCATGATGAAAAGCTTTCATTTGCTGCTCTATCACTTAGCTTAGATTTTAAGAGAGAGATAGTGTAACAA
Organism: Vesta saturnalis; assembly: GCA_036346205.1. Taxonomy (NCBI): domain Eukaryota; kingdom Metazoa; phylum Arthropoda; class Insecta; order Coleoptera; family Lampyridae; genus Vesta; species Vesta saturnalis. Next base: position 2,618,576 of record JARFJB010000699.1, on the reverse strand, counting down.
TTGTACTAAGCATTACAGACATACATTTAATTTCTGCATAGCACTTATAATAAATATAAAATAATCACGCTTCCAGTTGATATTCCTAAAGGAGCATACTGATTGTAGTAGTGCTATGCTACCTGAAAGCTTTGCTGATATATTATTAGTTTTTGTAAAAAGTTCGCAAAAAGTATTAAAACATTTACAAACGTTATAGAAGATTGACATTTTGAAAAGGTGAATTGTATGCAATGGAACGGTTAGAATACCTCTATGGCGAAGCTTTAAATTATGCACATCTGTTCTGGATCTTAACTTTTTATGTAAATAAATTTGGTGGAGAGAATTTGATAGTATGTGCACGCCAAGAGTAAATACCGTCTGTTTCCCATGTTTAATCAGCTAGTCTCTCTTAGTGTGAAAAAATCTTCGTTTCTCATAAACTAATCTCAAACGACAGTTTTGCAACTTTTGAATTCTCTATTTATTACGAACGATTAAAGATCAGCTATATACTACATCACAATAATTAAAAACATATAGCGCAGTAATTTTTTTGTATCTCTATTAAGAAACTGCCGATTAACGAAAATTTTTTTGAGATGAGACATTCGTTAACATATAACCCATGATTTCTGGTACGGTTTACCCGTTCAAGCTTACAATCACCTATTATAATGTTTACAACAATTAAAACCTTCGATTTATCAGTTTTTCTACAAAATCATGTGACTTCCCCAAATTTAGACTGAGAGACAATAATAATGATATACTTTGTAATCTATCTTCATTGATGAAATTACATCAATCGACTTAAAAGAAAATAAATTTGAGTATCATTAGCACATAAATGATATTACCTTGAAGCGTAAATATACATATGTATGTGTAGTATTTTCTTCCAACCTACATATGAATACGTAGATGCAGAAAACTATGCAATCAACTTTTTTTTCACTAACGCTAAATCGACTTATTAGCTCATTTTACTACGTTTGGCAAACGTTCGCCAAGATCCGCCGTGATGTCTGATTGTATGACTGAGTGTATGTGTGTGTGTGTGTGTGTGTGTGTGTGTGTGAGTGTGAGTGTGGGTGTGTCTGAGTGTGTGTATGTGTGTGTGTGTGTATGTGTGTGTGTGTGTGTGTCGTGCGTGTGTGTGTGTGTGTGAGTGTGTGTGTGTATGTGTGTGGTGCGTGCGTGTGTGTATCTGTGTGTGTGTGTAACTAGTTTCGTAAGTCTCTAGGTGCGTGTGCGTGCATGAGTGTGTGTGTGTGTGTGTGTGTTTGGATGTGTTAGTATCCACGACAAGCCCAGAGTATATATATATATATATATATATATATATATATAAAATATATACAAAATTCCAACATATAGACCTTATACAACGTGTCGAATATCAGGATGAACAGCATGGGGATCTTGAAAACGGTACGAGATACGAAGGCGGTTAAAATAGAGAAAAGTTGTATAATTTAAGGCATGTTCACATATAGTGTGCAAAAGTTCATTATTGTTTATGGTTTCCGAGATTTAAAACAAAGGTGATTTTTGACTTTTCCTTTTTTCGTAATTCCTTAATTTATTTTTATGGATTCTTAAAAGCCAAAGGTGATGTCACTTTATTGTCACTGTTTGATTTTTATTCAACGTTTCGTCTCCGATAAACCACCATCAACTATATTTTTTTATATCGCCGCAACCAACGATATACCCTGTATTCGATAGTATTTTTTATTACGAATTTAACCATGTGTTCCACATTATGGTTTTGAAGCTGAAAAATTCGGATTTTCATTTTTTAATTTTTCATATATCAGTTAATATTAGATGGCTTTGATAAAGTAATACTTGTTTAACATTTTGTTGAAAATTGTTTAACTTAGTTTTATTGCGTTGAGATCATTATTGTTATTTGAATTTTAGATACTGTAAGTTGTTTTTATTATCATTACTTCGTGGGTCTGTAAAGGGTTTTTCGGTGGTGGCAAGTGAAGCTTGCACTCAACGAGCACCAGTACAAAAATGAAGACTAGTTTGGAAAATTGTAACGAATCTTTTACGTTCTTCGTTCATTTTAAAGTTTTTGATTATTAATGATTTATAAGTATGTGGTAGGAAACTTAATTTGCATTGGTGTAACTTAAGTTGTATATCTTTTTAGGGGTTTATACCTCCGTATCGTTGAATTAGTTTTTTTGCACATATTTCTCGCGCATAGCTACATCACCTGATATCGTGATCGTCCTTTTTGCATTGCTTGATGTACCTTGTTTTAAGCAAGAAGCCATTTTTTGTTTCCACCTAAATTTAGTGAAAAGTGCCATTGATTTAATGGTAAGACACCTTTAACTCGCATTATATTAAAATCTGAAACATTTGCTTTTTGCAGGCACTTTCACTACTTTTACCCCTTTTAGCACTTTTGGTACTTTGATTTTTATGATTACATTTTTGAATTTAATTCAGATCTCATTTTTATTTGAACCTTCAAGAGAATGCAATAAATTCTGGATTATTCAAATTTCAATGAAGATAAATTTGTAAGAAGTAAATTCAACTTTGATATGGTTTACAACGTATAACATTGAAAATACGACATATTGCGCAACATTTGTACGAAGTATATCATCTATGATTTACATTTCCGCATTCCTTTTGATAACAGAGGTTCTAAAAAAGTTGTACAAAAAATTTATAAAAGGTGTTTATACCCCAATGATTTATTAGTATAAGGCTATTAACACTAGTTTTAAGATTTATTTTATATAATCCCAAATTTAAATGCTTAATAAGTATAGTTTGTAAATCTTTTATTTTGACATTTTGGTTAATTCTTTATTGTATTCTCGGTTTAGCTATTCCGAGCGTAATAAAAAATAACTTGGCATCCGAGATAACTTTTATTATTGTTACATTGAAGTTACTATATTGATGTTAGGTGAAAATAACTAAGTAGAAATTTGTCGGTAATTAAGCAAATCAAAAAAGCATGAACCTGGCCCGATTTAATCTACCAATTAAGTCAACGGCATTATCTTTTATTGGGTGTTTTGTGTCTCTAGTTATTTTAACGATTTGTATTGAGAACGCTTTAAAACATCTATTTACACTTTTACAAAATCTTATTTAAAAATAATTGTAAGTTACGGTACGGGTCTTTTATTTCGGTGTCGACTCCTGGACGGTTTGTGAACAGCGGTTGTTCGCTCCAGGGGTTGTAAACGGATTCGGGCGCCATCCAAAAATAAGATAATGTCCAGGTGGTTTTGTGTCCAATCCTGAACGTATGCTGTTCCCAAACGGCTGCTCCAGGTCTCTCATTGGAGCATAAAGAGTTTTATCCTGTGGTAGAAGATGTACCTAAAACAAAGTTAAGGCGGACGGGCGGCGGATACAGTAGTCAACAAAGGTCACAAGCCCCTCTGACAAACACAATCCTTTACCAGTGATTGATGAAAAATGAATGGTTATTAATAAATACGGGCTCTATTAATTTATTCAGATTTCAACGGTGATGGTATAAATGTGACCGGTTATCAGTAGCAAATCTACTTTTGCTAGTTGTATTACAACAAATTCAATTTGTACTTATAGAGCATGTATCTATTAACTTTATTGTTTGTATTAATCAATTTTAAAGTACGCTTTTCATTTTTCGATCTGTTCACTTAAAGCAGTGAAAACGAAAGGTAATCATTTGCCTGTGGCACTTTCCTATATAGAATGCGAAATATTAAAAGTAGGACAGCTGGAAATCCCAGGTTTTGATTAATACAAAAGTTTGCCGGTTCCTACCAACAAAAGATATGATATTCTAGAAAATGTGACGAAGATCTAAATTTTCCTTTTAAAATAATTTGGTCTGATGAAAGCATGATAACCAATAATGGAATTTTCAACCGACGTAACAAACATTATTGGGCAAAACAAAATCCTCATTTAAAAAGAATCAAGGCATAGACATAGATTTGGATTTAATATGTGGATGGGCATTTTTGGACGAGGAATAATCGGACCTTTTATTTACTACAACGATTTAAATACCGAACAATATCCCAACTTGCTAAATACTGATTTGGAAAATGCCTTGGATGAATTACCTCTAGCACTTGTTAACAACTGTTGGTTTCAACAAGATGGTGCCCCAATTCAAGAAATATACAGGATTATCTGTCATTGCGGTTTACAGAAAAATGGATTGGAACTTAAGTGCAATAGCTTGGCCAGCCCGATCACCTGATTTTTTCTGTGGGGTTACTTGAAAAACCAAGTGTATGATGGAAGTTTTGAAAATGAAGAGCAGTTATTAGTATTAGTTATGGCAGCAGTTAATACAATTTCGCCAGAAATGCTAGACTGTGTTACATGGTTAAATTCGTTGGTTGCGGCGATATAAAAAAATAAAGTTGATGATGGTTTCTCGGAGACGAAACGTCGAATAAAAAATTTGAAAGCGTCATCTAATAAAATTCAAAATGTGGTTTTTAAAAATCTTTTAAAATAAATGAAGGAATTACGGAAAAAGAAAAACCCAAAAATTGGATTTTGTTTCAAATCTCAGTAACGATAAATAATCATGAACTTTTGCAAACTTCATATGAACATGCCCTAAATTATACAACTTTTCTCTAATTTAACCGCCTGCGTATCTCTTACCGTTTTCAAGATTCCTATGCTGTTCTTCCTTATCTTGGGCACGTTGTATATCGATTATGTTCTGTGAAATTTTTTGATACGACGCCTAGCGACAAAAAAAAAATAGAATTTAAGTGTTATTTCAAATATTTTCAATATCTGAACAACGATTAATTTTATAAGATAAAGTCGAGGCATGTTTTTTTAAGAAAATTTAATTTTACGTAACTTTTCTTTACGTTTCTTAATATAAAGCAAGCTTGTCTAAAACTTAATTGAATAGGACTGGAAATGTTTAAACTGCATTATCGGCATTTTATAGAAGCGGGTATCTATTAATGTTTATCTGACATGAAGTTTTAAACGTCCATCTGACATAGATTATTGTTTTGTTTTTACAATGTTGCCTGGTCTTGTTATAAACGTATTAAAATATCTGGTTTGAAATAGCACACGATCTTCCAACTTACAAAGTGGAAATTACAAGAAATGAAATAATAATAACACAGATAAGTGGGTGAAACTGCAAGAAGAAACGTTTAAACACTTGACAAATTTCTGCCAAAGATGATTTAAATTATTTTATGCAATTAGATACCAGAAAAATTAGGGGCTGATAATTTACCAAAGTGCGACTAAATTTTAATAATTATTTAAGCTTTAGTCACACGCACCTGCCCATGCGCGCGAACACCTACACATACGGATACGCGGCTGCGCATACCTACACGCAGACGCAGGCACACAGAGTCATAATGGTCGATTTGGGCATCAAACGTAATATGAGCTAATAAGTTGATTTAACCGTAGTGAAGAAAATGTCGATTCCACACCTTTGTATACAGTCATGTGCATGTGTAGGGTGATAGGAAAAAAGAAGTTTCATAATTATTTTACAGACATTAAATTTATTACATTATTCTAATTTCCACTTTGTAGGTTCGAAGCTTATGTGCTGTTCCACACCAGGTGTTTTAATCTATTACAACACTTTGCATTCGTGTGTAATGCAAATACATTTGGATCTTATTATAATTTAAAGGCAAGTAGTGCTCTTTGACGTTAGCTTTATATCAATTTTTCACTTTTATTGTTGATCAGAACAACATGCGATTATGTTTAGTAAATAATCATAACCTATTTCATTAACTCGAAAAACGTGCAGCTCTCTTAGTGAGTATTTTGCAACATATTCCGGTACCGTAACATAAGGCGTGGTTTGTTATGCTATTGAGTTTAGATGTATATATGGAGAATTATATTTTCATGATCTTTGAACCATTTTTCATGCGTTATGGATACGAACTTATGAGTTAAAGGTTTATCACGTTTGGATCATTAGGTCATTTCTATTTGAGTGAATTATGTTGTATTAAATGTGAAGATAGGTTTTTGATTTTTTACGGGTTTTGAATGTTTCAACTGCAGGTGCCGTTGCTTACTGGAAAATGTGATTAGGTAACCTAGAGGCATTGCGAGTTTGGGATCCGGGCCTATGGTAGTAATATCCTAATTCTATGACTAACCTTTTTTCTGTCGTCTTAATATTTGTCTGAGCTCAGTCTATTGATAAAACCCCACCACAATATGGGCGATTGCATGGAAGGTGAAGAAACGTTGACGTTTTTCATTACAGTAGTTGTATTGTTAGTTTATGTTAGATGGTAGAGGGTTTCATGGGTTGAACTAATGTTAAAGTGGGTTAGGAGTACGTTTAGCACATATTTCTACAAGGGTAAAGATAATGTGCTTAGAGTTTGATTATGCAAGTGAACAGTTGGCAATCCAGCCTTATCCAAACCCACTTAAGTCTTATTAGTGATTTCATACTACAGAACTTTAAGAAAAGGTGGCACTCACTGACCATAGGTTTAAATTTATATTTGATGTTTATTATTGAATGGAACCGTACGTTCTGATGTTCAGTAACGGCCCTCTAACATACTAGCTCGAACTATGTGTATTTTATGATCCGCTCTGTCGTAATACAAATTTTGTAAAATGTCGAAGGAACTGTTACCCGAGATTGTTTCTTGCTTAAATTATAAAGGATACCAGAAAATTAAAAAAATAAACCAGTTTGACTGAATTAAATTTGGTGTCAAAAATATAGCGACCATTTCATTGCACTGTGATAATAATAATTGAATTGAATTGAATTGAATCTATTCAATTCAATTGATTCTATAAATGAACTTAACAATCAAACGTTGACATGTATCTTTTAAAACATAATTATACAGTATAATTTATTACCAGAGTCACTATTGAGTTAAAGAAACCAAAATAAGTGAATAATTAAATAATTAGATATATAAATATATTTTACATTATCTTGCTAAAAACTAAGAACTTGGTTTATTAAAAAGAGAAAAAAATAAAATTACATTTTTTTTTTTTTTACAAAAGTAAATCGGAGAAGTTTCATAATGATTTAAATTTAATTTTTATTTTGTAACCAGTGTTTTAGTTCTTTTTTGAAAATACTTATCCTATTTGGATTTGTAATATTAGGCGGTATTGAATTAAACATTTTTGGAATAGCACACTTTAGAGAGCGTTGTCCATGTTTATTATAGTAGTGCGGCATGTGGTAGTAGGTTCTCCTTGTTTGATAATTGTGCAATAAAGGTATTTTATGTTCGTTTTTTCCATAATATGTAAGTATATTAAGATACTTATAGTAACCTTTCGATGTTAAAGTATCTGTCTTTTGCAATAATTCTTGTTTTGTCATGCTCTTCTTTCCGAATATCATTTTTAGAATTTTTATTTGAAGTAATTCAATTTTATTTACATGCGTTTGGTCAGTGCATCCCCATATTTTCACTGCATATCTTAGTACAGATTCAACGATTGCCTTGTAAATTATAATCATTGTTTTTATATCAGTATATCTTTTTAGCAAGTATAAACATCCTGATATGTTTTTGATTTTTGAGTATATCTTGTTTACATGTTTATTATAATTTAACCTATTGTCTAGAATTAGTCCCAAGTAACTTGTTTCAGTTTTATTTTCCAGTTTTGCACATACACAACTAATTTTATTACTTAAGCACTCACATGTATGTAACATAATTTTAAATGGATTAATTTTATTCATGTGCGGGTACTGAACACCATAGTAACGGTTTTTCCGCATTAATAAAAAGGTTTTTCTTGTGCATCCATACACATATACTATTTAGCTCTTCCTGAAGAATATCTTGACAAGCTGTTATGTCTGCATGAGAAAATAATAACATCGCATCATCCGCGTACATGAACAGTTTGGCTTTTTTTGTCGTTTCGAATATCTTATTTATATAAATCAAAAACAACACGGGGCCTAAATTGCTTCCTTGGTACTCCATGGTTAACAGTTTGTTCTGTGCTTAATTCGTTTTCGATTTTCACCACGAACTTTCTATTTTGAAGATAACCTTCAAACCATTGTAGATTGGTATTTCTAATTCCAACGCCTTTCAGAATAATAACAATAATAACTGAATTGAAATTGAAATGGTTTATTTATTCAAGTATATACATGGTTGGTCCAATCAAGTCCATGACTTAGCGATTGGTTCCAGAATTAAACAGTTTCGTTATTACAAATACAAATTTCTTACCTTAACACAATTGATATTCAGGCGCTTTCATTATTTTAATAAAGTGTAAATAAAATATAAAATTTGAGAAAAAAGAAAAAATAATATATAAATAATAATTATGATACATTATCATTTTAAGTGGTTTCTAATTTAAACAATTTTGGTACCGCACACTTTAATGTTCTTGATCCATATTTATTATATATGTAAGGGATTGAGTAGTAGATTCTTCGCGTCCCATATTCATGGATAACTTCTTGTTTGTATTCATTGTTATCAAAGTAAATCAATAAATTATAATACTTGTAGAAACCATTAGGGGTTAGTGTATATGTACCGAAGATTAGTTTTATTAGTTTAGATTGTAGTGATTCCAATTTCTTTACATGAACTTGGTCCGCACATCCCCATATCCTAACACCGTATCTTATAATAGACTCTATTAAAGCTTTGTATACCAATATTAGTATTTTTGTGTTAGTGTATCTTTTTAGTAAGTACATGCAACCAGATATTTTTTTTATTTTAGAGTATATATAATTTATGTGTTGATTATATTTAAGTTGATTGTCTATTATAATACCTAGGTAGGTAGTTTCAGCCACACTTTTCAGTATTGGGCATTTGCAACCAATTACATTTCCCAGGCAGTCGCAACCGTGTAATCTAATTTTTTGGTGCATCCGGTTTCTGCATGTGTGATGTTGAAAAGGTCATAGTAACAGTTTTTTCCGAATTTATATAAATCTGTCTTCCATGTATCCATTTACATATATTGTTCAGATCAAGTTGAATTATTTTGTTGCATGTGTTAGAGTCACTATGAGAGTATAAAAGTACTGCATCGTCTGCATACATGTAGAGTTCCGTATTTTTCACGGCGTTAAAGATTTCATTTATGTAAATATTAAATAAGATTGGTCCCAAATTGCTTTCTTGGGGTACTCCATGTTTTACCAGTTGTTGCTCACTTACTTGTTCCTGTATTCTAATTACGTGTTTCCTGTTTAACAGATAACTTTCGAACCTGCATAAAAAGTTGTTGCTTACTGCAATTTCTTTCATACTTTTCAATAGTATGCTGTGATCAACCGTGTCGAATGCTTTCGAAAGATCTATAAATACCGCTGTGGTATACCTATTTTTGTCCAATGCGTTATTTATGTAATCCGTTAGGCGTGTTAATAACTGTTCAGTTCCTTTCCCTTTTTGGAATGCATACTGGTTTTCATTAATGATTGTATTTTCTTGTAGATCTTTGTTAAAGTATTTAACTACGTAAATTTCGAAGATTTTTTCTATTATGGGTAGCAGGCTTATTGGCCTATAGTTATTGTAATTTGTGCTTTCACCCTTCTTATAAACCGGCCTAATAATAGAAACTTTTAGCGGTTCTGGAAAAATTCCTTGCCTTAATGAAGCGTTAATGAGGTCAGATATCAATGTTTTGAAAATGGGTATATTGTTCTTTAAGTCAATACTCCGTATGCAGTCTATTCCAGGGGACTTTTTTACGGATAGATTTTGTATTATCTTTTTTAAATCATTTGCGTTTGATTGTGGAATGTAAAGGTTGCTTAGCGGGTTTTTCTTACAAGTTGTGTGAACTACATTATGGTTGCAGCAGTTAGCCAAGTTATCTAATTGTTCCTTAAAAGTTTGATAAAATTTTTCTGCAATTTCTTTTTGGTCGTAATCACGTCCAAAGGCATTCATAATCTTAATGTCTACACTTTTGTTCTTGTTTTTACTAAGTATGTAGTTTATCTCATTCCACATGCTCTTAGAGTCCCTACTATTTTCCTTAAATCGCTTCTGAATATACTCATTTTTAGCATCACGTATATCGTTGTTGAGACTGTTTCTAAATTTTTTGTATGTCTCCTTATAGAGTTCGTTATTAGGGCATGATTTCCATCTCTTGAATAATTTATCTTTTTCTTTAATGTTCTCGTATAGTTTCTTTGTAATCCATGTTTTACCCATACTCCTTTTATTTTGGTTCTGTAGGTTTTTCTTCTTAGTCTCGTTATATATTATTTTGAATGTATTGATAATATTAGTGCAGTATTTATTGACATCTTTACTCTTTGTCATTTCCCATTTATGCTGACTTATTCTAGTTTGTAGCAGATTTTCTTTATACTTATTATTTATTACACTCGTAACGATATCTCCTTTTTTTAGTGTATTATCGTTCAGGGTTAAACAAATAGCGTAGTGATATGATATTTTATGTTGTATTACTCCAGCTTTAGTCGTTTTTAGGTTGGATCGGATGTATATGTGGTCAATCAGCGTTCTAGTGATTTTATCGTTTCTTATTTCCTCACGAGTAATATCTTGTATTGCTGAGATTAATCCTTTCCCAATTAGTAGATTATCATACTCGCATGCATCTTGATCTACTAAATTGATGTTTGTGTCTCCTACTAGTACTAGATTTTTTAAAGTGCATTGAGTTAAAATTTGATCCAATTCCATTATAAAATTTTTAATATTAGAATTAGGCGGTCTATATACAAATATGAATTCAGTTTCATTGAGTTTATCTGGAAACTTAATATGGAAAATAAAGTTTTCAAAGTTGACAGTAGACTTAACAATTTCTTTAAATAAAATGTCATTTTTAATGTATAGAGCTAATCCACCCCCTGCTTTTTTATCCCTCAACTTAAACTTGCAATTGTAATTTTCAATGTTAAAGCAGTGGACATCACTTTCTTTTATATTTATTTCTGATAATAATATTACGTCGAACTCAAAAGATCCCACTAAAACCAACAGTTCATCAAAATGTTTCTTTAAGGATCTAATGTTTAGATGAAACATTTTCAGACGCTTTGTTTTGGAATTCTCGGATTAATTAAATATTTTCCACTGTAGTATATTTTCACAATTTCTAAATTTAACAAATTCATTTTTATATCTTTAGAATTTATTTAACACAAAATTAGAGTAAAATTAAAATTTATTTAATTAAGAAAATAAAATTAAAGTCTTCCAAAAAATTAATAATTTTGTAACACTAACTCCACCTCCCTCTTCGGTATCTTTAACTACAAATTTAACAACTCCTAATGTTCGGGTGTCAAATGTAATACCTCACTTCTTCGTTACATTTACTTTAATTATGACTACTAATTAATAATTCTTACTTTTCCCTTTTCTAGCTCAGTCGGAATTTTGTACTTGCAAAATTGGGATCGGGGTTCGTTATTCAGGCTCTCAACACGTTGAACAAATAGATTACAAAGGTTCATATACATATAACTTTATTTCCTATTTATTACACTTCTATATTGTATGGTTATTTAATTTTCAACTAAGATATAGATACAGGTAAATATACTGAACTGTGATCCCGGCTCTCGAGTGTCCAATATAACGGTTAACTCCTCTTTGTTATCTTTAAGTAGACATCCTTCGTCCAGGTACTAATGGTTAGGTGGTCCTCTGGAGTTTCTGTAATTTAACATTAATAGAAGGTTTGGGGTTTTGACTTTTAGTTTACGTCCTTTAACTGTTTTAATTTATACTGGTTAAATGTCAAAATAAATAAATAATTTTACCTAAATACGTCCCTGTATAAAATACAGAAGCAGGTAGCAAGATAACGCGGTATAAACACGTGCGCGATAAGACATTGAGTTCAACGCTCTGCCTTTAAAGAAATAATCAATATTTTAAAGCGGTCGGTTACAAGTGTAAAGTTTTATACCTGCTTTTCTTATGAAAATAAACTCATTCACGTTTACATTCAATTTTTGCCCTTTTTAAATAAATGAAAGATTTTCGTTTATTTAAGTAGCTGGTGTACGGTGGCGGCGTATTATTTGTTTACTTTTACGAGATTAATTTTAGTATACCGGTTTTTATTTAAACAAAATAAAAATTAAAAGCTTTTTGTTATGTTGGCCGTTTTTAAAATATAAAACCTTCGTTTTATATTTTAAAGTAAATTCTTTCGCGTCTAACTTACGTTTTTATGGTGGAGGCGGTGGTGGTTTGTTTTACTTTACGGTGGTTATTTAATACTGACGGACACGTCTTGTGTTTACGGTTACGTTTCTATATTACTGGATTAACGGTGTTTACGAGGTGTTCAGCTTAAACTTCCGGCGAGGTTTTAATTACAGGTACCCGGCGGTCGCTGGTACGCTTGTCGAGGTGTATTGTGTTGTGGTGTTTGTGTAAATTTTTATAGGTGGATCTCCTTTGTTAGAACTCTGGGCAAACCACCCGTTAAACTAAACAATAGGATCTCGGTCGGTCAAATGGAATGTCGGGCTACTACCCTTCAAACTCCACAGTGTAGGTGTGTATAGGTGGATCTCCTTTGTTAGAAATCTGGGCAAACCACCCGTTAAACTAAACAATAGGATCTCGGTCGGTCAAATGGAATGTCGGGCTACTACCCTTCAAACTTCACAGTGTAGGTGTGTATGTGTCGTAACAGAAGAGTGCGTCTGGTAACAGAAGAGTACGTCGGGCTTACAACCCTGCATATCCCGGTCACCAGGTATCTCAACTTACGTACTTTTAACGTTAGATCTCTGCAACTCTAACCTTTTGACTTCGGTGATGCTATCAGGTCGCGGAGTCGCGATCTCTACTCGGACGACGGTTACAGGCGGACGGTTTACAACAGGTAGCAGTCGGCGCGAACGCGAATATTATTTTTTACGACTATCTATCGACTATTTTCGACTATTATAATATCATCAATATAATATCATATAATTTCTCATATATAGCTCTTCTCCAGCAGCGCGTGCCGCGTTTTTATACAGAATTCGTGAGGGTGGTTACGAGACTTTGGTGGTGAGATTCCGTAAGCCCGTATTGGTGGAAGATGCTCTGACGTATACAAACTTTTAAACGTTTTTGGGATTTACGTCTGGAGGGAGGATGCATGATTAATTATTGTGCAATTTTATGCAACGTTATGAAATCTGTTTAACTTTTACTAGAACTTCTACGAATTTTTATGATGCTTTGCACCTGTGCATTTAGCGCGTCACGTTATCTTACTAAATTCTGTGAATCAGTACTGGTATTTTACTTAGCAAATAATTAATCATGATAGGAAAATTTTTATAAAGGACGGCGTCTTGCTAATAAACTTCGGGAACTAATTAAAAATAATAAAAAATCGGGATATCTGACGGCGTCCCTTTACAATTTGATAGTAAAGAATTGTCCTATTTGTTGTAAACGTTTATATGTCACTTTAATATATTGTTCAAGTTATCAATTTAAAATAAAATAAAACTCAAAAATAAATGTACAAGATTAAACTAAAATATTCCCGGTGTGTAATCATATCAACGATATTACAGTTTACCAATATCACTAGGCGCACTCACCTTAATGATTTCATTTTTTCGCACCCAGATATTTCCATTCTTGGTCCATACGAAACTATAATTTAAAGAATCAGCTTTAATTCTTGTTTCGCGATACAGTTGACGATTGATATAGGTGAGATGGTCGTTAAAATATAAGCGACGAGTATTAGATCGTTTTTCTTCTTCAGGAAGCTCACGCCACCATGCCCGCCCTTTTTTTAGAAAGTGTTGCTTGTCTACTAGATTTTCAAGTTTAACGAGTAAAATATTACTTTCTTTTAACTCGATTTTACTCACAAATTTGTAATTTATATCTCGGCATCCAATTTTTTCCGCTACTACTTTAAACTGATCTTCTGGAGTAGTTTTTTATCTAAACCATGAATTTCGATAAATTTCTTTTTTTTTGCTGTTCTAGTACGTTAATTCTCGTGGACAGAGTTTCGATTTCTTTATCTTTCGTCTCAATTGTTTTTCGTAAGGCTTTTATATCGTTTTTAAGAATTTCGTTATCTGCTTTTAAGATTTTGTTATCTTCCTTAATTTCCCTTAAAGTAATAATAATAATAATAATAATGGTAATAATAATAGTAGTAATAATAATAGTAATAATAATAATAATCCAAGCTTAATGGTAAAAATTTAATTAAGGCTATAAACTGACTTCCATTCACTCCAAAGGTCTATTAGAACGATGATGAGCAGGTATAATGTTTGCCACCCCAAGTCCTGTATAGAGAGAATGTATCTCCCTAGAAGATGTGCGGGAAGAGTATTATTGGATTTATGTCTACTTCATACCAACCAGATATTGCCACTAAGAAATTACTTCCAAGAAAAAAGAAATGTTTCAAACCTAATTTGCACTATAGTTGAAGCAGACTCGAACCTCACTCCAATACATCTACAACAGGAAGCATATCAACAACTTCTAAACAATCAACAAAAAGAAGAGGCCTGGTCTGCTAAACCTCTACATGACAGATTTCATCATTCCTTACACAGCACAAACGTTGACCAAAATCTGTCAAACAGATGCCTGGTGAATGGTAGAATATTTGCCGACAGAGGGATTCATGACAGCAATTCAAGATGAAGTAATACCTACAAGAAACTATTTAAACTACATCCTAATGCAACTGAAGATAAATGTAAAAGGTGTGGTTTTCCACGTGAAATTATAGATCATATCATCTCGACGTGGCCCACACTGGCTCAAAGTGATTATCTAAAACATCACAATAATGTAGTTAAGATAGTACACCTGGAATTATTAGAAATATACAATATACCTATTGAAATACCAAAATATTATCAATACAATCCTGATTCTGTCGTTAAAAATGATCAAATAAACATCTTGTTTGATAGAACATTGTTATCAATAAGAACAAGAGAATGTAATCGACCGGACATCACATTTATTGACAAAGTTAATAGAGATGTCTTCCTAGTAGATATTGCCGTCAGTAGAAGTGCGACACCATCCCCTCCACTTTTTTTGCCTCACAAGCCCCGCCCACTTTCACTTTTTTCCACACCCACGTGTAGGACGCGTTTTCTCACCTTTATTTTTATAGTTTCTTTTCGGAGGTCTTTTTCAACCCCTAATCAGTTTGTTTTTACTTGCTCACGTGTAGGAAATGTTTTTTCACCCCTATTTTATGTCCGCCCACGTGTAGGAGGCGTTTTTCTACCCCTATAATTTCTTTTCGAGAGTCAACCGTAATTAGAGCCTTTTTGATAGTAATTTGTACTTGCTCACGTGAGGGGCATATGCAGGTCTAGGGTTTGGTCTTGGACCTGGAGTTGGTCTTAGGGTTATTTTTGATGGACAGCTTTAACCCTAATTCAGGTCCTTTTGGTAATATTAAGAGCAGTACCCCTGAAGGTTAGCCAAACGCACACGCATACAATGTTGGAAATTGAATAATGACCCTAGTAAGATATTATTATTAAAATTATCGGTCCTATTGTTTAAATGGTCATATGCTATTGGGTACGTTCGGATGATCTTTTACCTATACGAGAAATTTATTCATACGTTGTATTTCTAATAAGGAGGTTCTTGTAAGAGACGTGTAGGGCTTCGCAACTTGTTCTCGGGCCTTCGCCCCCTGGCTGGAGATGGTATGGAACCCTAACCTTATAAGACAAGTGTAGAGCTTAGCCCCTATCGTGCCCCTTTGGTGCAATTGTATGCGGGTTCTAACTTAATCTTACAGCTGTGGGCCTTAGCCCCGTCATACAAAATCGTATTCTAATAAGGAGGCCCTAGCCTTGTAAGACAGGACTTCTATCAGGGTCTGAGCCCTGGCTTCTTTGAGTTAAAATTGATTTTAGTGCCATCTAGTGGCGTATAGACTACTGAACATGTTTTTCTATAATAGAAGTTGATAATGCACACCTCCCTCTTGCTCTATCTTGTTTCTCTCTCTCCCTCTCTCTATTTCGGCTCTTTCTTACACACACACACACACACACACACACACACACGCACGCACACACACACACAAACAAATCAATCAATTAATCAATCAATCTCAAACAAATCATGCCCGATCAAATCAACCAGGTCAATCTCAATCAATCAATCAACCGAAATTATGTCTTACAGTTTGCGGAAACCAGATTACAGTTCAAAACTGAATACATTAAAGTCTAATTAAATATGACGTGAAATAATAAATAAATTGTTAAATTAAATTAACATGTTTTTAAGAATATCAAACTGATATAATGGAAATAATTTTATTAGTTTTATTATTATACGCGAATTAACAATAACTACAAGTTTAAAATCCACGAATACGTACCAACTATTTGTAGAGCTGATCTTATCGCTTCATCCTATAAGAGCAATAATACACTTTAAAAATCCTTATCGACATTTTTGTTAGCAATATTAGGTAAAAAAACATACATATATACATATATACATATATATATATATATATATATATATATGTTAAAAATAATACGCTTACCTTTAGAAGCGTTTTTTCCTTCAGTTGTTCTAATAATGATAACCATACGTTGAACTGAAATATTTTTTATACAACGGTCCACATGTAGTCTCACTAAAACACGTTTTATGAATGGTTGGATATAAACTGGCTATTACATTCCGATCATTAACTAATTTAGAAAGTAATATACAAAACCTGATTACTGCTACTCGTATTTAGCAATTATATTGTACTTATAAACATTTACATTCAAAACGCAAGTATTTTAAAAATTTTGCTAACGCAAAAATTACATTACATAACTGAATCTTCAGATTACATAAACTATTGTATACTCAATTACGCTCACACACACACACACACACACACACACATGTACTTTACGTTATATGGATTTTTATCAGTTGAGATTAATAGCAATGTCAACTAAACGCTTTAAAATTTCTAATCTGAAATAAGAGTAACGTAATCTAATTTTATTTGATATTTCATAGAGAGCATCACCATCGTCGAGATTTTGAGATACAATCACTTCATCATCTTCACCTTGAACGATTATATTGTAACAACCTATAAAGCAGCTAATAATCACTGACAGTTTTTTTTATCAGACACTATTATTATTATTATTATTACATGGACATGAGGTTATCCCTAAATTAACAGGTTTCAGCACGATTCTGGAAATCCCGCACACTCTTCAAATCTTTCAGTTCGTTCGCAGAAGTTGTAGCGTATTAATTTCCTTCAATTTTTATCTGCATTGTGGTTCGAGACTGTAGTACGTTTACTAATACATAAACAGAATCTTCAATACTGTGATGCGTGTAGCAGCAAAACACGTTAGCTAGCTAGTTTCACCTCTATATTCAAAGTCAAAAGGGCTCTAATTAGGGTTGTCCCTCGAAAAGAAACCATAGGGGTAGAAAAACGCATCATACACGTGGGCGGCCATAAAATAGGGGTGAAAAACATGTCCTACACGTGAGAAAGTAAAAACAAAAATAATTAGGGGTTGAAAAAGGCCTCCGAAGAGAAACCATAAAAATAAGGGTGAAAAAACGCGTCCTACACGTGGGTGTGTAAAAAAGTGAAATTGGGCGGGGCTTGTGACGTAAAAAAAGTGGAGGGGGTGGTGCCGCACTTCTACTGCGCCGTCCCTCTCAGTCGTAACCTGTTGAAGACATACATTGATAAAATATCAAAATATTCTGGTTTGGCTGTAGAGCTTAAAAGTCAATGGAGTTTAAACACCATAAAAGTAATTCCTGTGGTAATCTCAAGTATTGGGCTTGTACCCAGACAACTAAAAACGATTTATCCTTGCTAAAAGTAAAACACTGGGAAAATATAATAGAACGTATTCAGAAATCAAACACCTATCATACAGTTAGAAAATTTATGCAATAAGTAACAACAATAGTGTTTTAATTGGTACTAGGACTCTGGAATACCTCTATTTATCCGTAACAACAAGAACACCTGAGAATAATAATAATATTTCTTATGCGAATGTGAATGAAGCATATTGTAATACACGGAATCAATTCGGAATCTCAAATGAAATAGCACAATGTTTGGCAATTGATACAATATATTGAAAAACGTTATCGACTTCTTAAGACACATTAAGTTATTTGATGGTATTTAACGGACTAGGACAGATCTTGGGCGCTAATAGCCCAAGCAACAAAACAAAAATCCATTTAGAGAACAAAATTAAGTGAGAAAGTTAAATAATAATAAACAATTAGATTATATATAACTTAAAATAACATAATGCTCTGAAGTTAAATAAAGCAAAAAAATAGTATATTACATACCGAGGCGGGAAGTGTTCCATTCCTGTTGAGAGAAACATAGTCCACCGAGAGGCGAAGCTTCGAGGTGAACTAGTTTTCGAGACGGGAATGGTACTTTTGCCGAGGTTTGTATACGATTTTATTCACAACTAAAGAACAAGCAACATTATACAGTTCAAACCAAAAAAGTTTGGAACGCATCCATCACGGCTTTTCGGTTAATATTGAAGGTCGTGACAATGCGACTTTTACTTTTTTACTTTAATGAGAAGCCATAAATGTTATGTTTATTGTTTTTCTATTGGTTGTGTCGTTACTTGTTATAAATAATTCACTTATTAAATATGCTTATTAAAGAAAGCGTGTTGTTTGTTTCCATCTATTGCTTGCGTTCACTCACCATCTACGCACGTATGAAAAAATTGTTGCATACCATTATTAAAATTGGCAAGTTGTCAATTTGACTCATTACTGTCTCCTTTTTTTGTTATTGCTGACCGCTTAAAGTAAACCCGTAGAAACACTCACTTTTCAACCTTTAAAGGGTTGGAAAAGCGGTATGTTACAAACTAATTGTGAACAAAAAGTTGTATAGCTCTGTGTCATTGTGTAAATGGTTGACATGAGAAGCAGACTTGTTTTTTTTTTGCGCAGCACTTTCAAACGAAACGGGGAATGGTAAAATATGAGTAGGAACAGAAAAATTAATTAACGAAAGGATGAAAGAACAGTCAACATCACCAATGTAAAAGACCATAAAGGAATTTTATGCCGTTCTTAATGCGTCTCTTTTCCAAACATTGCAAATTGAAACGTTGAAAGAGTAAGTCTTGCGGATAACCACTTTCTGGATAATAGAAAGGGTACCTAACGATATCACAATATTCAAGTACTGACCTAATTAAGGAAAAATATAGGGTCAAAATAGTTTCAGGTTTAGAAAATAATTTGCTATTCCTTATGAGCAAGCCAACATTTTGATAGCCGCAGAGCAGACATGTTGAATATGTTGTATAAAACTCAAACGACTGTTAAATATGACACCCAACTCTTTAGTAACCAATACACGATTAATGTAAATGGTGTTTATAGTGTTATCGTAATGAATTTCGTTAAGTTTCCTACTGTAAGACATTTTTTTGCTAACGTTTAAGTCAGGCTTGTTAAGTATACACCAGTAATGCATAGAATCCAATTGAATTGATATTAAATAATAAGGTAAAAACTTTTCAAATCTGTTCTAATTCAAATAATTTTGTTATACTTTTCAGATAGACTCCAACAATGGCACCAACATACAAGCTAATCCACTTTCCCGTCAAGGTTATGGGTGAAGCAATTCGTTTCTTGTTTAGTTATGGCAAAATTGATTTTGAAGATTTTCGTTTTGAATTAGATGAATGGCCTAATTATAAACCACTTATGCCATTTGGTCAAACACCTGTATTGGAATTTAAAGGGATTCAAGGGTTTCAGACTAATGCGATTTGTCGTTATTTGGCAAAGCAGGTTGATCTGGCAGGTGCTAGTGATTTAGAAGACTTGGAAATTGATGCTATTGTCGATACTATCGCTGATTTCAGAAATAGTAAGCTACAAGGAGTAATTATGAACTCATGTTGAATGTTGCACATAATGTTACTCGGTATAAATTATTAACGTAGTGGACTTACTAAAAATTTTACACAGGGCCGATCTCGTACCAAGATAGCAAATTCCGCCTTGCGGCGCCCACTTGAACAATAGGTTTAAACTAAAGTGACTGGACATAATGTCTATAAATAGTTTGTGTAAAGCATATTATCTATCAAATATTGTTACGTACACTTTTCACCCAAAATTTGCATATTTCGAATTATGAACACGTTGCTTTAGTAGAATACCTCCACTGTATCACATTTTCTCTTACTGTGCTGCATATAGGTGAAACCATTGAACCTTTAATTATAGAAACATATATTTGGGCATATTTAGTACATCTAAAAAGGTTTAATTTTTGATATGTGGCCATTTGTAGATTTTGTCAATTACAGTAATGGTAGATATTTAAAACGATGGGCTGTGAATATGTTTTTGTGATCCTTTTTTATTGTTATTCGATAATGTTAAATTAGAGCTATTAAAGTAATGGCGAGTGATTGTTGTTTTGTGCATGTGTATTATACTTTTAATAATTAAAAAATATGTGGTGTGAAACAACACACGACCTTCCAACCTGGAAAATTGAAATTAAAGGAAATTAAATATCTAATAATTTGCTTAGGATAATTATGCAACCTCTTTATTAATACCTTTATAACGAAAACAGGCAACATTGTAAAAACAAAAACAATAATCTATGTCAGATGGACGTTTAAAACTTCATGTTGGATAGAGGTTGATAGATATCTAGAAGCTAACTTAAGAAAAATTTCAATTTTATTTTGATTTATATTAAGAAACCTTATGTAGAAAAACTATGTAAAATTAGATTTTCTGTCTATCAGAGACATTGGTGACTTTTTATTACGAACTCTTAGGCCTGCCTTGTAAACGGGAGCCGTTTTGTAATTTTAACGGTGTTACGTAAGTGGAGGGCAACAATCGCGCTTGCGTTTGTAAGGTCAGTATTAAAATAATCAATAATTTAGAGCAATATTGGTGCGCAAGATTATTCTCATAGATGGTTTTAGTTTCAGACTAAATAGGTGTATTCCTTGAAAGAGAGGGTTTATTAAATGAATTTTTATATTTGTATGATATAAAAATGTAATTGTCGCTATTTACTACAGGCGTACCGGCTTCGGATAGATTAATTAAGGAAGTTTTTACTCTAATCATTAGGAGATAATGATTTTAATATTGAATGTTAACTAAAGAACGACGGGAAAATGTTTTCTACATTAATTCGATTACGCGGTTAATACGTACGAATTTATCTACTTACACGAGTCTTATTCTAATTGTTTAGATAGAAAACAACTAAGCTTATTACTCACACGAGATTTCATCATTACGGTACCGGAAGCAAACAATTGTTTCAATTGTCTGGTATAAAATAAACTGTTTCTTACTTACGCGGTTATCCTCCGTATTAGAATGAAAAAATTTACACGCTGGTAAGGTGTTCAAACCTTCGGGAACGAATTAGTCTTTCAAGGGCGTGAAAACTTACTCGCGATACAGGTACGGTTATCTTATGGTATTGATATTATCTCCAGGTTGCGGGCGTTGCTTGTTTTTATTGATAATTTTGCTTTGTGTTAGGCGTATTGGTGTTAGTAGGTGTAATATATGTTTATAAGAATTTGGGACTAACCCGTATAGTGCTACGTAAAGGGGTCTCCAGGAAGGTGGTAGAATTAAGGCGATGACCTTTCTTCCCACCAGAGTAAATAAAAGAAGACTACTGGGCGTCAAAGCCGTAGTTATACCGTCCGATTTGTGTACTGTGTAAAGTTTGTTTGTGATGGCTTCGGGATTTAAGCCCGTCGTAATATCGGCTGGTTTTTGTATTGTTTAGTGTGGTGGAATGAACTTACGTGTTGTTAACCTTAGGGTATATCAACCAACAGCTCGGTTATATGAAGAAAATTCTCAGGGAACGGCGGCGATAAATGGTGCACGACGTCATAGATAAACCAACGCGGCGGTCGACAGAACGTCGGAACTAGATAACGCGTTTAAGAGCGGATGGCGCGCGGTCAAGTTTCTTTTTCAAGTCTGGGTTATCGCAATAAGCGATCAGGATTTTTGTCAGGCTTTTCAGGATTTATCGCAGTAAGCGATCACGCTTCTGGTCAGGATTCACTTTATTCGGTAGCGTTAGCGGAACGGATCTACTGGCAAGCGGTCGGTGCAACAGCCCAATGCACAAGCAGGAAGTAGACTATGGACAGGATCGCGCACGAGTAGCATGTGGTCGCGGCAAACACCCGACACACAAGCATTTATATTACGGTAGCGCGTCTCGCGGTTTTATAGAGGATCCGTGGTAGGCGGGGACGGCTTCTGTGCAGGGATGCTAATGCGTTGATTGGTTAAAGTACTAGCGTGATCTCTGACGTAAAAACAGTCGATGTTTTGTTAAATCTACGTCGGAGGGGATTATAACATTAATTATTTGTTGATTTCTGCGAAATTAGATTAACACGGGATAATTAGTACATAATTAATTAGAAAAATTTTTGGTAATGGACGCTCGCTCTTTACAAAGGTTTGAGATACATGTTACCTCATTCATCTCCTCGTTTTTCATCTTGAACGATTAGATTGTAATAGTTAATTAACAACCCGCAAAACACCTAATATCCCTGATGCTGATTTATAATAATAATAATAACGCTCATTCGGTGGTAATTATACTTTAAATACACGCAAAGGATAATATACAGCCTTTATTTGCTATTATTATTATTACATAGATGTGAGATTATTTTTAAATTAGCTGTTTTCAGCACGTCCCTGGAAATATTACACACGCTTTCAAACCTTCTTCCTCGTTCTCAGAAGGTGTACCGTATTCATTAAATTTATCTTTACCCGATTTCGGGTCAGTAGTACGTTTTATATTATATCTTGAGATACTTTCTATTGTTACTAATTCAGCGAACCACTAATATTAGCACACATATAAATCACAACGTATTTGAAATGACCCTATATTATTGATATTTTATAGAAACGGTCGACCCTGGAATTTTTAAATGTTAATCAAATAAGACAGATATTGGAACTTGCTCTCGGGCCTTTACTCTCTTGCCGTGGGGGCTGGCTGAAAATAGTATTATAATAAGGGGACCCTAATTCTATCTCATAAGGCAAGTATAGGAACTTGTGTTATGTTTTGCACCCGTTGTCGTGGCCCCTTAGCGGTAAATAGTATTCTAACTTATAAAACAAGTATAGGAACCTGTGTTAGGGTCTGCGTCCTCCTGTCGTGGCCCCTTGTTCCGAAATTTTAATTTGTGTCGCCATCTAGTTGTGTATGGACTAATGAATATTTTCTGTAATAAAGGTGGCACCACCTAGTGTTATATTTCTATGACTAATTAGGGTTTTGTTTGTGACTCCAGCTAGTGGTATATTTTTAAACTAGCGAATGTCTTCTATAATAGAAGCGGCGCCGCCTTGCGGTATATTTCTAGGACTAATTAGGGTTTGCTTGTGGCGGTGTAAAGAGTAATGAATGTTTTCTGTAATAGAGGTTGATCATGTTCGTATCTCCCCCCACTCTTTCTCAAACCAACAAATCAATTAAGCAAATCAATCCCAAACAAATCACGTACGATCAAATCAAACAGTCAGATAAATCTCAATTAATCAATCAACCAAATCAGTCTCAATCAATCAATCATAACTTACAGCTGGCAAAAACCAGCTTACAGTTTGGAAATACTGATTGGACTTTGCTAAAACCAACCAACCACAATCCAAAAGTAGCAAATTGATCTAACTCAATCATACAGAATCAGCCCTCAATTCAAAAAATAACAGTCTGATTTAACTTATAGTGTGCAAAAGAAAACTAGTCTCACACTTATTGTAATTACCCATCTAACCATCCTTTCGTATTAATTGCAGCATTGTTAGTGCAGGTACGAACGCCGTTAGGAAGACAAAGTTTATTAATAAAAATTGAAGGAAAGCTTAGCGTTTGAAGATGTATTATAAAAAACAATACATCATTTATTTAATCACTTTTTTTATAGGTCTTCTTCTTCTTCCTCGAACGTGAATCGTCGGTATCATCATCATGGTTTTGAAACTTGTCCTTCTCCTCAATCTCACGTTCTTTTCCCTATTCTGTGAATAATCACCATCATCTTGGATATGAGATACATTCATCTCATCCATGTCATCGTTTCCATCATCATCTTGAACGGTTATGTTGTAACAGTTTATTAACAAGTCAGTAAAATCTCCAATGTCCGCTGATGTTGGCTGATGTCCCCGAAGGCTTGTCCTGTGAGATAGCATTAGTACCATTAGTGCCCCTTATTCAAATTTCAAATTTCCCGCCTAGAAGGTTAGGCTGCCCAAGACCAACTTGTTTCTCAAAGCAGACAACTTTCTCAAGGCAAACCTGTTTTCCAAGGCAAACCAGTTTCTCAAGGTAAACAATTTTTCAAGGTAAACAACATTCTCAAGGTAAACAACTTTCTCAAGGTAAACAATTTCCTCAAGGTAAACAACTTCCTCAAGGTAAACAACTTTATCAAGGTAAACAACTTTCACAAGGTTACAGAAAACATTCATTGTCCATACAACACTACATACCATCACAGGCAAACCAAAACAGATCCAAGGGATAACTCATACACTTGTCTTACAAGAACCTTCTTATTAAAACAATTTCAAATTCCCACGCAAATCCATACCCAAGGTCAACAACTACATCAAGGTCAACCACTTTCTCAAGGTAAACCAGTTTCTCAAGGTTAACCACTTTCACAAGGTAAACAACTTTCTCAAGGTAAACAACTTTCTCAAGATCAACCACTATCTCAAGTTCAAAAGTGAAAAGCGAGGTCATCGGTAATTCCCCTGCCGCGAATTACGTCATCGGAAATTTCCAGGCCCAATTACGTCATCGAAAATCCCCAAGGTCAAACCGAGGTCACCTACATGGCAGGACTTGGGGAATTCCCAAGGTCAAAAGTGGGCGGGGCTTGTGGCGTCACAAAAAACAAGATGGCGTATGGTGCCCCTGTTCTACTTACAGTATTACCGTTATGAGAACGTCATTATGAATGCCCATCCTTACTACAACATGCAAAATCTGCGATAGCTTTACATCCACATTTAAACTCTACATATGTCGTATACGTTGCTTAATTTGCCTCTATTATGCGGATTGATCAGAAGAAAGAACAGATGCGCTGAATTACCTGATGTGATCTATTTCTTGTTAGGATTCGTCAGAATCATGGTAAGCTATAAGCTACATCTGGTAATTCATACATCGATAGTACCTTTTAATCATATCTCTTGAATTTTACCAAAATTTATTCTGATCAATCTACATATATCTTATTTACTTAACTGCATAGGGCCTAAATTTTCACTGTTTAATTAAAGTTTCAATAGGCGAAAAATGTCAAATAGTTTCCAAATTCACATTTAGCTCTGAAAGATTAAACTATTTCGAACATTTAAATAGCCAGTGTTGAATAAAACCGTACATTAAAACTTTATGCTACCAAGCTGACTCGTGAAAAATTATCTCTGTAACTAGAAACCTCAAGCGTGTGAACCTTAAAATAACAACTGCCAATTATGTTAAATAAAATAAAGTCTAGATAAAACTTGTTACAAATTGTCAATTTAATTTCTTGAAAGCTTTCAATATTCACATTCCATTCCATTAAACTAGTGATTCTCAAACTTAAATCCAATAATTTAAGTTTAATGTTAACTCAAATATTTCATCCCTTAAGTTTAGGATTCCTATTATTTTACAAAACTACTAACACACGATTATACGCTTTGCACATGCTTAGGATCGGCCCTGATTTAACATCAGCGTAACAAACAACAAAATTTTATAAAGTAATTTTGGTTTTGATAATGTGTTAAGCACGAATCCGAAATTAGAGCATTTCACTCGAGTTTGAATTTCAGATCTTAACAATCATAAAAAGTATTCTGATATAAGTGAAAAACACAAACAGTTGATGCCTGAAGAAGTTTCATATTATTTGCCACGTTTTGAAGCTGTTGCGAAGACAAACAATGGTTATCTTGCACTTGGAAAAGTAATAAATAAAATTTGATCTTTGTACATGGTTAAAGAGTTCGAATCTTTTAGCTTACATGGGCCGATATATACTTTGTTGCACTTATTGACTTCTTAGATTTCTTGCTTGACAAAAAAGCAATTGAAGATTATCCAACTCTTCTAAGTTTGGAAGAAAAAGTTTTAAATTTGCCTGGTATTAAAGAGTGGGTTGCAAAACGTCCTTTTACAGATAAGTAACCGATATAATTTGCACATACATAAATTGTAATTTATAAATAAATTTGCATTTTGAAAATCTGATTTTATTTAAACTTAATCTTTTAGACCGTTTTTGTCAAAAAATAAGAAGGCTACACCCAGTGACTATTATTAACAATTTTATTATTACATTCTAATGTTACGAATTTGCTAGAAAAAATTACATAAACTTTATACGTTTTGACAATAATTGCAGCTGTTGTAGTCAGTATTTATAGTAATGGACTTTCATCTTAAAATTTATCGTCTCAGACGCCACCAGAAGGAAACGGGGCTGCGAACTTTTCAAGAACCACGATCTGCCCAGTCTCAAAATCGGCGTTACGCGGTCGAATTGAGCAGCTACAGTGAGGGCAATTTTCAAACTTCGGTACGGTCGTCTCAGGCAGATGTTTTTACAGTCAGAATAATACGGGAAACCTGAAGATAAGGCCAAACACTCGGTTATTATCCCTTAGCTCAACAATTAATTGTCACTTGCACCGTTATTTGTGAAGGAAACATAGTGTTTATAAATTTTAATAAATATGTGTTCTATTCCAAACCAACAAACAATTTTTATTGCATGCAAAGCGCTGTGAGGGAAGATTAGGATATAATAAGGTCAACTTTATCTAAGACTAACGCTATCGTATAAAATTTAAAAAATACGGACGTGTGTGCCAAATATCTTATACGTAATGATTTGTTTGTCTAAATTACAAAGGTATTGTTACGCAAAATCACATTTTCACAATGACCGCAGACAAATTTTTTTTCGAAACACTATTTTCAAATAATCTCTTTAAACTAGTATTTAAAAAAAATTAATTTAATTTTTGCTGATAGCTAGTAAACAAATATTTGCATAAATAAACATAACACTTATGAGGTAAATCAAATATGTGACTAAAACTACAGCAGCTGGAGAATTATTCTATCGTGGCACCCTGTTATTGGTTTGAGACCCTAAGCTTTTTGTGAGGGAGGTGTGAGACCATTTTGGCACAGTAGGTGCAGTTAGTGTTGTGTTGTGCGTATGGCGCATTTCTGTTATTGCATAAACGTGTGAAATTTGTAGTATGGCAATGTGTATTATGTAAAAGGACATTTGAGTGTTGTATAAAAGATGGTGTGTTGAAAGAATTAAATATGAATGAGAAAACCCCTAATGAGACGATAATGAATGCAATTGTGCGTAGCTTCGTTTTCAGAAATGCAGGTTAAAACCGTGATGAATACCTGTTTGACCGAATGGATGATACTTTAATACTATATTAAAGTGCAGCAGGAATATGTATGTATATTCTGCTTACATGAATGGGTTGGGATTCATGTATGGAAAAAGTTCGGGATGATTCAAGGGCAAATAATATTGAAATTTATTGAATTTTGCGGAGACTTCGCACATATGTGAAACTTATCAAAATTTCAGTGTAGTTCTTAATGTATTGAACAAATATTAATGTCGAATTTGGTCATTTCGGATAGTTATTAGGTTTTTCTTAAAAATTTAAAGATGGCGGCGAAAGTCCTTTTTCTGTTGCGTTTGTTCCATTTCATATTTTCTGTTGCACAAAGGGACGTGACATATAGACACTTTAATAGTTGTTGGTTTTGATATTTGGTGACGTGGGCAAGATGGACTATAAAAGGGGAAGGGTGGTCTGCTAGCGAAGGTACTTAACGGTCTGTGCTAGTTTATGTTATAACATTTAGAAATGTAGTTGAAACAAGGTCGTGCTGATATGCTGATAGAACATTAAAACGTTTGCAAGTAGAATTGTGGTTGTATCGAAATTGTTCCAAAAGTTTAAATAAAGTGTTTAAACAGATTTGAGATACACATAAACCGTTGTTAAGAGAAAGTATTGTGTATGAAATTGGCGCGATAGGAAGAGAAACTTTTAAAGTGATCCTTTATAACTAAGTAAAGGTTTTGGGTACTGTAAATTGAAATTAAGACTGCATTAAATTACAATTAAGATACTCAGCTTTTGGGTTTTTAAAAACCCCAAATTATATAAATATTAATTGGTTATATAAAATATATGAATATAAAAATATACTATTTAAAACCCAAAAGCTAAGTAATTTAATTATGTGTAATACTGGTGAAAGTTTACATTTACATTAAACCATTACTAATAAGGATATATATATATATATATATATATATATATATATATATATATATTGAGATGAATCTAATTACGTGCAAGTAGCTATGAAATTTGCATAGTGAAGTTTTACTTTAGTTTGTACAAAATGGTACATTTCAGTTAATAATTCTAGAACAAAATGATTAATAAACATTGAGATGTTTGAAAAATTTAAATAATTCTTAATATAATTTTAATAATGTTAGTTTAAGTTATCGACAGCACAGAACATAGAAGTATAGGGGATGTTTGTTTTCGTTTTTGAGTTAATTCAAGTTTTCATTTAGTTTTATAAGTTTATATTAAACAATATTCCCTAACGACATGTAATACAGGTTGTGGTTGACAGAAATAATGTTAAAACTAGATTTAGGCTGGTATCAATGTCGCAATTCACTTGTACGCAGCCAAGATTAGTGAAAACATTCGTATTTGTGCGTCAAAGTCATATTAGTGCAAAACTTATGAAAAAACAGAACAAGCACATTAGTGAGTGACTATAAAACATGAATCATGCAGCAGTTCTGGGATTATTGTGTTTAATCAACAGTTTATGACCTTAAACTAGTGTATGACAACATTCCAACACTAATCGTAGGAGAACTTATGAACCTACGAAAGTGATCATATAAATTAATTTGTGACTTGAACATTAATTTTAAACACTTACATTAACAGTTATTGTGTTTAAAAGTGTGAAATTTAACATTAAAATTATAAAGACAAAATGACGTTATGTTATACATAAAATTTTTGTAAAAACTATTTTAAATTGAGACAATTTATAGAAAATAAATTAGTAGAGGCAAAAATAGTAAGGTAGCCTCAATTTCATGTTATAATTCCTTATATTTATGTCCATTTTTGTTAATTTTAGTTTGTAAGAGTTTTGGTAGAATTTAAGTAATTTTCCTTTCAAATTGGACGTAGACATGTTTAAGATGTATATTTGGGTGTAGTAATATCCCTTATTCATGTAGAGGTAATTTCCAGGCCTGTAAAATTCATAGAATTAGTGTAAAGTCGATAAATAAGGGTAAAAATTAACATAGTTATTAAGTATAAGATTTGGATCATGTTTGGTTTCAAATTAAAGATAAAATTATGGGGATTACGGAAATGTTTTTAGATTTAAGAAATGTTAAACAGGGCGAAAGTTATAGGGCTTTAAAGAATGATCGTAATTTAAGAATTACAATAGCCAATAAGAATGCAGCAAATATTTGTCGTAACTAGTGAAAACATTCGAAGATTTGGTTGTCAAGTAAAATCGTATAAATACAAGTGGTTTAGCTTCACAATCTCTCTTGATTTTCATCTTTTGCAACAACTTGCCAGAGTAAGCTGTTGCGAAATTTTTTTGAAAATAATTTAAAAACAAATTAATGTCACTTCGGGAAAACAACAAAGTGCGATTTAGTATCGGAAGTGGTCACGAAACAAGTGATAGTTTTTTGTTCGTGAAATAATTTAAATTAAGGTTAGTTTACCTTTTCAAACCACAAATCGGAAGTTTTCGTTACGTTATAGAAATATTTCCGCAGTTCGACTTTGTTCATATTAAATTTATATTGTTTATGTTGATGTGCATATTTAATTATGTTGTCTTCAAGTTTTATTATCATTATACACCTTGTATATCAAAAGTGTGTTTAATTTACAACAACCATCAACGATCCATGCCTTTCAAAATTTATTTTGAATTTAATTAATAAAGAAGTGATGACCCTAAAATAAAGATTCGTGAATATTTTAATATTAATAGTGAAACCTACCTAAATGATTAAGCTGGTTATTTAAAAGAAAACTCTGGATGTTCGAGAAGCAGAATTGCAGTTCGCAGGAGCTGGTGTCTTCAATCATCTTCAGCAGCAGTAACCCACGAAGGGAGGACATTTTATGTGAGTACTTTGTTGACATTGATACTTTATTGTTATGTTAATAATTTATATCCTTTGTAATAACCATGATGTGCAACAACAGGTATGCATGTAAAAAGGGAATGTTATTTGTTCTAAAAATTTAGATGGTTTATATTAATTGTGTTTTTTATTATTCAAACGTCGTTATACTTACTTGTACGTCAAATTTCACTTTTCTTTATGGTCAAATCACATGGTTGCGTATTCATAGCGCATGCTCACGTATAATTTTAAATGAATTTTGTTATGTACAGGGTGTAACACAGATATCTATGCGAATTAAAAATTATAATTCAATTTATTTAATCAATTCAGATACTATAAAAATAAATAGGACATTAACTCAATGTAATTTTAATCATGTTAACTATGATTATTATATTCAAACAATTAATATAATTCAAATTCATGATCATTTATTTTACAATATTTATCAAAAGTAGTGTTCCTTATAAAGTTATGATCCCTATCCCCTGTTAGATGAGTCTCAATGTTCTACCGGATTTTATTTTTATTTTAATCTTAACTATAACTATAATAATAATAATATTAGATGAGCCAGTATTAGTATTTTGGAGGGGTAAATATCAGTACAATATATATATATATATATATATATATATATATATATATATATACGTGTGTGTGTGTGTGTGTGCGCGTGCGTGCGTGTGTGTGTGTGTTTGAGTGCGTGTGTGTGCCTAACAACAATAAACCAATTAAGTTATTTGACAATTGAGAATTTTGACGCAAAATAAGCTAAAATATTAAATTCCACAAACTTTTGAGAAAGCAATTAGTACACAAATTGCCCAATTAACGTTAAAACGTTAAAAGCAAATGAGTGGACGCAGAACATTAAAGGTAATCCTTACAGGGTGACGGCCGTGTTGACGTTAAGGGGCTTTTAGTAAATGCTTATGTACGCTATTCATTCATCTATCTATTGATAACATCATGAAAAGGACTAGGAAACATGTGAGTAAGAATAATTTTACATATTGTTGAGTAGTGAAGGATTGATTGTCCTATAAAGATGCCGTTGCGTGTATTGATAATTTTGATGAGACGTTAAGGACCATCAATTCTCAACACTACCTTTTTGTGTGTGGTTAGTTAAGAGAGTAGAATAATACAGTAGGGAAAACTTAGATGAGATTCCTTTGTGAGTGTTGCTTAATTGCTATAATCATTATATTATTTATATCGAAATCTCGTTTTAATAGAGTTAGTTATTCAACTTATTCTTATATTTGAGCTATAATGGTCTTTACACAACAATTTTATCTCGAGACTTAAAGCAAAAAGTTAGTTCAGGGGTTGTACATTAACAGAGATTTACTAGATTTTTTTATGTGTAAAGTTACACAAAGGACTAGTACAACAAAACCGTTTGTTGTTTTTAGTTATATTTGCGTTGGATTGATAATTGAGTTTACCTAGACAAGACGATTACAAAGTTTAATTGTTTTTTTTTGTTGATTCAATCAAAAAAAGTACATTTAAAGTACAATTCTTATGTTTTAAAATCATGTTTTTATTTTTTAACGTTGTCACCCATTTCTCACAACGTGTAAGCTGTTTTATTCCGTCACTGAAAGATTCTTCCAACTTTTCTTCAATCCAGGACTTGGCAACTGCCTTCACCTTATCGTTGGAGGGGTAGTAATCACCGTTGATGTTTCTTTTCGGTAGAGGAAAGAAAATAAAATTCGAAGGCGCAAAAAATAGGGGCAATAAGGATGGTGTGGAATCGGTTCAAACTTCAGGTTTTGCAGAGCTTCTTCAATCGCGCGCGAGGCGTGTAGAAGAAGGTTGCCATGCTGTAAAGTTATTAGCGTTCTTTAACTTAACGTCAGAGGTGTTTTAGAGTCTGTGCTGAGAATTTACCGTTGCCCCTCGTTCCAGAAAATCGGTCACGTAAACTCGGCGAGCATCCCAAAACTCAATCAAAAGGAGTATTTTTACGGATGGTTGTGCATTGAACTTTTTCGCCTAGGGAGAAGACGGGTGTCGATATTCACCGTTCTGGATTTTCTCTCCCGTGTCGTAATGATAGACTTATGATTTGTCCGCCGTTACATTACTCAAAATAGTCGTCTCTTTCGTTACGGTAGCGCGGTAAAGATTGTTCACAGCATTCAAATCGAGGCTGTTTGTTCTCGTCTTGATACCCGTGCACAAATTTTACGGTATCCCAATTGTTCAATAATGAAGCCGACACTTTCTAATATTCGAATATGTTTTGCGATACGCTTTTAGGTGCTTCGCCGGTCATTTTGAATCAAATCATCGACGAGTTTGCAATGTTCATCGTTTGAGGAAGACATTGAATATACACTGCGTGATTCCACGAAACGGAATTCTCGAGCGTTGCCCAAAAAGTGATACAAGCGAGCCTTTAAGCTAATAATGAATCAACTCGGCTTCTAGCCGTTTGCACCAGGTGTTCTTAATGGAAGTCGACTTCAGGCCTTAATACAGCGAAAAAAATTATTCTCAAATTACAATTAGTTTGAAGTACGAAGCTTTCTTTAAAAAAAAGGGTTTGTAAGGTTATAAAACTCGGTGGACGGCTATTGAGTAGCGATAAATCCACACTAGCAACTTTAGTTTAAATTACTTTCTTAAAAATAATATTTGAGCAAGTATCTATTAAATAAACCTTATTTGGCAATTAAACTGCTACTATACTTTATATTACACAACTGGTTTCACAGCGTTTCTAATCAATGCAAAACAAAATAAGATGGCAAAATTCGGCATGCTTTACATATATAACCCTGGTATACAATTGGTAGTGGGGTAGTTAGAAATTCCAATTAGCAGAAGTATGTTAATTTGGTTTTAATTAAACAGAAATTATTCTTAATATTGTGATAGTATAATATGGTGGCTTATTTCTTATTCAAAACCGAGTGACTGGTATAACACCTTTGCATAAAAAATTAAAGAAATCAAATAACGGTTTGATTCATGGTCCGTAATAACTTTATCTAATCAGATTTCAGATTTACAGAAATTGAGTAACCATTGCTACATGTGAAATCCTTATTACTTTACCAAAATTATATAACAAATGCTTATAAAACCTTTAAAATCCAACCCGATTGATTAGCAATGACATTCATTGAAGATATTATTTTCTGTATCAACCATTTTATTTAACACTGTTAACGGACTATGTCGTCTAGTTGCTATTTAGTATAGAACCGGCGGTTATTTCTACATATGTTCGTAATCCCTTTACGTAACCTCTGACCTCGTTCATATTCAAAATTATTCCAATTACAATGTGGATTGCAGTATAGGAAAAAGTAATTAATAGGCATAATAGGCTCGCGGATTAAGATGTACAGAATTATAATTAAGCACTCTCGAACATTATTCCTTGTTTTATGCACGTGAGTATCAATTTTTATTGACATTTAAATATACGAGCATAAAGAAACATGTTATGTGTGTGCGTGTGCGTGTTTGTGTGTGTTTTGTGTCTGTATGTATAAAATGGTTATTATATAAACTATATCGCTTCTTACGAATGGTTTTGTACATTGTAGTTGTAGTTGTTATTTAGCATTGTATATTAATTATAAGAATACTATGAGTTAACGTAACATTTAATTCGGTTAATTGATTTATTTGTTTAAGTTTATTTATATGCGCAAGGGTTTAACATTTTCAAACTTCTTGTCGAAGTATCGGTTCTACCGATTATCAGTAGCTTAATTTTTTCATCTCATACTAACCCTTTCTAAAGGCGCGGAATTTGGCGGTTTACATCTGTACAGATCTCACTAGTTACATTAATAAGAAGCCACCTCTAGAATTTTCACTGAAGACAATGTTAAGGTAATGTAAGACCAGTTCTACTGATAAGTCCGAAACCACCTGCATCAAAACAGTTACTTGCTTTGCACTTTTCCAACAGAACTTTGCGAAAACTTCTGCATCTTGATTTGCATTATCATCCATTCAAAATTTAAGTCGTCCACAAGTTAAAAGATGATTTCTGTAGACAGCTTTACTAGCTTCAAAAAATGATGAAAACCAATTAAACCACAATATCTTCATGAAAACACCTTCATAATCAAAAAGTCACTGTATGGTGTGGTGTTTCGGTATTTGGTACAGTAAGACCATATTTTATCGAAGAAAATCAGAGCAAAACAGTGAACTATGAACATTACATTCCTATTAGACATTTAAACCCAGAATTACTTAGATTTGGGCAAAATAAAAGTTGGTTTCAACAAAACGGTGCCACAGCACATGCGGTACGGCAAACTGTTTCCCCGTCGCTTGACGTCAAGGTTAGGTTACATTACAATACCAGATAATTCCCCCGATTTAACGGCTCTTGATTATTTCCTGTGGGGATATCTAAAGGAAAAAGTTTACGAGAGACGTCCCCATACAATCCAAGAACTTAAAATTCGTATTGAGGGAAAATTAAATAATATTTGAGCAGAAATGTTGGATCGAGTTGTGCAAAATTTTAGACATAGATTACAAATATGTATTGAGAATCAAGGAGATCATTTGAAGGATGTAGTTTTTGAAAAATAAACTGCACATAGTAAAGTTGTTATTTACGAAAACTTCTATCAACAAATTATTTTTTAGTTTTATTGCATATTTTTGAAAATAGACGATACCGGATATTTCAGGGTTGAACTCTAAGCTGCGGTGTTGCCATTTTAAGATCTTGGGCATGCAATGCCGAATCCAAGGACAAGGTTATCTTAAATAGAATCAAAGTTATCAAATTTTCAACAATTAAGCCAAGGTTATGTAAAAGCAGAATCAAAAACTCAAAAACGAAGGTCAAGCCTATAAGTTGAAATTTTTAAGTGTGTATTTTAAGGTCAATGTTGCTTAAAAGTAGAAGCGAACCTCTCCAAAGATGGTGTTTAAGAGTCAAATTATTAAGGCGGGGAGAGAGGTAAAACGAAATTATCAAGAATAACCAGCTGTTTAACATTGATCCACGTCTGAGCTCTTTGCGCCTTTGAGAATAAAAGCTAATCACATCAAAAAACGACATCCTACTTGTAAACATCCAGATCACCATCTCTGATAGCGTTTCTCAAAGCCACCAATCCCTTGAAGGCCTGGGTGCTCATGCGGGTGAGTACCACTGTCAATTTCATCATTAGACTAAATTCGTAGCAAGAAGGTTATCTAAAAAGTCGTTAATTTGCCATAAGATCACTTTCAAAGCAGCAACATTTGATAAACAAAGTTAAACTTGACTTAGATTAATTACATATAACTAAACAATAATAAATCTTTCAATTCACGGGTGAAAGCAATTTGTTATAAACGTTAATGGCTTGCAGCATTCAAATACAAAACAAATGCGTTTATCTGCTTGTAACCGTATAATTATGTGAATAAATGTCAATTACAAAAAACACCACAAACAAAATAAATAGGCAAATCCTCGATATTTTTTTCTAGGCCGGCTCAAACCCTGCACAGCAAAAGTCAGTTTGAATATAATCAGCCTCCATGTTTGTGGTTCCCGGGAGATGATCTCTCGTGGTATCACTTACTCGGCAGTCAATTGCAGCAATCCCCAAATGGCAAGTTCACTGACTTTATGCGATTAACCAGCTAGTTAACGGATTTATAAAATATATATATACACAGAACTAACGCGATAACCGATAGGCCCTGGTGACATTAATTGTTGCACCTGGTATTATTTACACGAAATCTTTGTCTATTTACACGGCTGCAGGCAGAAGTACGGAAGTAAGAGATCCTTACCACTCAAACTAATAAAAATACGCTAAAGCGAACAAATCTCCGAAGATAAAGAAGCACAACCATAAACACTACCCTAATCTCGAATACGATAAAGGTGTTGTAGACCACGGTAACACCAAGACAAAATTATTACAAAAGGGCTCATGCCTTTGGTTGATATTTGTCTTTTCATTGGCTATACCACTTTTATCTTTTCTGTTAAATGTTTTGATTTTTGTGCAAATAATCGTGCGAATACTGGTGTATTAATTGTGAGTATTGGAAATTGGAGGTAATGACAACGTTTAACTAAAGTATTTACATGCCACTTATCTATACAGGAGTTTGTAATAACACGTAGAAGTTTTTGACTCTGCCGCAATTTATAGTAACTGGTTTAATCCAGAATTCATTTCTAGTTGATTTTTTTGTAACTACGAGTACTATTTATTTTATACTACGTTACATTGTTTTACATTCACATCATTGTGCCAAGTAGGTCCATACGATTTGCTTATTAAATTTGATTAATTTTTTCAGTTCTGTGTATTTAAGCTTTTGTCAAATTAATGCATGCATCATCTTTAACTGATATTTAATAATTATCTTATTTATTTAAAATTATTAGTAATTTTATTAAATACATAAATAAAAAATTTACCATGAGTAGGATTTGGATCTACGACATGTACTTTACTAGAGTACCGCTCTAACCAACTCAGCTATCGAGATACAAGCCCCAATCGACGTAAATTTTGTCTTTAAGTATGTAGAACTTATTTAAATTCTAAATAAAGTTACTAATAATTTTTAATTACGTATTTACTTGTTAACTTATTCGTTCATAACAAAAACATATAATAATTTAATATTAGTCAAGTTGCTTTGGTATGTGTGAATCCTTGCGATATTGCAGGCTCATATTCCATTAATATAAGTAATTTGACTGCATTATATTTAGAATTTGCATCAGTTCTACATACATAAAAACAAAATTTACGTCGATTGGGGCTTGTGTCTCGATAGCTCAGTTAGTTAGAGCGGTACTCTAGCACAGTACATGTCGTAGGTTCAAATCCTACTCGAAGTAAACTTTTTATGTAGGTATTTAATAAAATTACTAATAATTTTTAATTACATATTTACTTGTGAACTTATTCGTTCATAACAAAAACTTATAATAATCTTATTTATTTGTTTTGTAAGTATTGATAATTTATCTATTTGTACTTTTGTGAATTAACCATACATAAATTATACATTGTTTGCCTACTTGAACTTTAGTATCTGGCCGAAATATAAGACTCTGAATTACCAGTGTTGGTCATCACTGCACTATTGTATTGTGTCATATTTCCGATCATCTTCTTCTCTCACTAGCTGTTTTGAATTAAAATTGAGGTGGGGGTAAGTTGGGCGCCAAATTTGTTAGGACTGGCTGGTACTTTTGTAATAACGTATACAACACGTAAACTATTTAGTATGAAAGAGAACACGCTGATATGCAACCAGAAAAAAATCCTTTCATAAATATCTACGTTAAAAACTAGCAAAAACCAAAAAATATAAGGTTTATCTTCCGTTTTAAAAGAAAACGTGCCAGTATTTTACTTTAAAAAGTAAAACTCATAAATCCAGGTAAAAATTATATTGCATTTGACCAAGTATCGAAACTTGTCAGCAAATTAACGACCCTCACAAAGAGGCAAGGCATTTATGGTATAAAATACCATAAATTTTAAAATAAACCGAGTGCTTGCATTAGGTAGTGTCGTGAGGGTATAAACGATAATGGGAACCATTGTTGAGCTCAACTGGAAATGGTCCCTCAGAGTACGAAAGTACGAATAACAATAAAAGAATCATTATTTCCTCAAGGGATAGTGAAACGAAATCCACATTTATATCAAGCTTACGGTGTATGTTTTTAAAGGTATGGTATGGTTTTAAAAGGATACCTGGGCAGGTTTATTGAAATTCACTCTTGGGATATCGGTTTTTGGAAAAGATACTAGTTTAATACGGTACTTTCTATAATATTTTAGACAAATGAAATGCCGTTGAGTAAATTTATGTTATTTATGTTTTTGTTATGGCCAACAATACAAGTCTTTAAGTTCTAAATTAAACTTCTATATTTTTTTTAAATAACAGAGATACCAACCGAAGGATTCAAATTTTAATTAACCTGCACTTGGAATGAAAACTGCAAAAAGTCCAACAATAGATTCTTAATCCAGTATTTTCTACTACAAAACCTATAGTATTGCATATAGTTTGCATTATACAGAGCACATGCAAAAGAACTTTTTTTAACGTCAGATTGTACAAAAGTTGAAACAATAATTAATTTCACAAGTAAGTAAAGAGAACATAAAACCCTTTTATATTTTAAAGAAGTAAGTATTGAAATACGCACCTAATGCTAGCAAATGTCAAGCAGAGGGTCAATTAAGTAATTAGCTTACTCACGCGTTAACCACAGGTATCCATATGACAAATTCTTATAACACACAAAGCGTGTGTTGCTACAAATGGTTCAAAATGAACCATGTCATGTTAACTGCAGTTAATGGAGGAAACAGTTTTATTAACTTCTTGTGCGCGCTATAATCTATATTAAGAATGGGAACTTTGCGAGTTGGGCATGGTGGCGTTCGTCCTTTTTTAATCTCCGCGAATCAGACAGGCTACGTCGGTACAGCTACTCAAAGAAAGCGTTGACGGCTCACGGTCACAAAGCAAACTAGATCTACTCCGTCTCGTCGGATTGATGGCCGTAACATACCGTGTAACGTCGAAGACGCGTCACAGATTTCTACAATTTACAACCAGGGAACAGATCAACACGAAGACTAGCTCTTGTTGACGGGAGATTACGAGTATCAAGCGTGCCTCCTTTTTCATTCGACTGGTTGTCCGACTTATCGAAATGCCCGCGGGCCAAGCTTGAGCACGTTAGTTTGCTTTAGAAATAGCACTAACAAAAATTCGTTTACTAACGGCGAGTAAACAAGGAAGAGCCAAGCGTTGAATTTTCCGGTTCGAAAGAGCTGAACAAAAAACGTGAAGCCAAAAAGATTCAAACGTCTCGACGTCGCACTCAAGCGCGTCCAAGTCCTTGAAGCTGGATAAATCACCGCCCGGCATCAGGCTGGCCTCTCTGAAAAATCCGGATGCTCGATATTGCGGTCCTAATGTGACAGTAAATTGTATCTAAGGCTAAGTATCTCCCCAAAACAACTTACTTGTGTTTACCTTTGCCATTTGTTACCCAGCCAAACTACAGAGAGCGACACAAATATAATTAAAATACAATTTTTATGTTGACGTCAAACTTAATTTGTTAAACATGTAACGTGCCAATTCTTCAGTATCGTTACCTCAATTTAAGTTTTGAATTTGTGTTATTATTTATAAATATGTTTACATTACGTTGTCGGTATTTTCTCTTTAGTGTACATAATTACGAATGTCCGTGTACCTAGTGTTATGGCCTATAAGGGCTATTTTAGTCACATCAATTTTTGTTCTTTGCGCAAACGCGAACTGAGCTTAATGCATTTCCGTTCCTTCTGCCTTCCAATGCATGTCGCATCTTAAGTTTCTTCCCTGAAAAAGGTATGCAACTACCTTAAATTATATTTTGTATAAATTATGTTTAATATTCAATCAATCAATCAATCAATATGGATATCCCCATTTGTTAATGACATGCATGATATGTGATTTTATCTGGAAAGATTTAGAAATGGAGATACCTTTGTTTTGCATCAATAACGCATGCTGTAGCAGATTGGTCTACCTTTCGTTTATTTGCACGTAAATAAAGACAATTTAAAATTACCTTATCTTATTGTATGGTCTATATTTCGATTTGTACGTTGACGACAAATGAAAATTACCTTACCGTGCCGTATGTACATCACATTGATGGGAAATGGGAAAATGCAGTCTGTTTCAAAATAAAGTTAATACATTATATTTATATTGAGTACAAGAAAATGTAAGTACGTATCCTTTTAATGCGAACAAGTCAGTATAGTGTTGTTCAGATACGGTTATAATGAAAGGAAATAGCTGACTTCGGTTACGTTTCCTAAGATAAAACGTTATTATTATTGATAATCTCTCTTTCATTCTACGTAAAGATAGGTTATATATTTATATAGTTTCTGTTAAATTAGAAAACAGTTAATATCGTGAAGCTTTACGAGGAGTACAGTTTTAGTTGGTTTTATGCTGAAAACAATCAGATCTTATTTTGTTTTATTATATATATATATATATATATATATATATATATATATATATATATATATATATATATATAATATATATATATATATATATATATATATATATATATATATATATATATATAGGACCAAAAGTTTGACACATGGCAAA
The DNA here is from genome assembly GCA_036346205.1 of Vesta saturnalis. Classification (NCBI taxonomy): domain Eukaryota; kingdom Metazoa; phylum Arthropoda; class Insecta; order Coleoptera; family Lampyridae; genus Vesta; species Vesta saturnalis. The sequence continues at coordinate 2,578,033 of JARFJB010000699.1, read as the reverse complement.
AATTTTTATTATTAAAATTTCTGAAAAACTCTATTAGCGGTTCGTTTCTGCATGTCCGACAACCAAAAAATCCATTGTGACATTTGTCAGGTGGCCATAGATTTGTCGGGAATTTTGAAAAATGTTAAATGTGATGCCGATAAATGAGTCAAATTGACATGATATCGAAAAATTGTATTAAGAAAATGTAGCTAGAATGGAAATTTTCAACCAAATCAGAAAAAAATTGCTATTTATTCCTCTCTGCTTTTATTACGAAACATCATAAAAGCTTGTTCTACCTAGTAATAGCTTTAATAACATAAATTACATATTTTAGTTATCTTAAAAGAGCAATAATTTTCATCTTTATAAGCCGAAATATTTGATTTTTCAAAGCCAACTTATTAAATTAAAGAAAAATCGCTAATTTCAAATGTACTAACCAATATTAAATTTAATAAGGATAAATAATGTGTTGTTAAGTTTTAATTGCAAATATTAGTCAGTTTACATTTTATTTACCGGTTAAAAATATTAGATCAGCTCATGCGCTTCAATATACAGGGCATGAACGCAACCAGCGACGAGGCAAAATCGTATTTTTTTCATTTTCCTCTCACAAATTGTCTATTTTACAAATATTTGATTAATTTTGACCTAAATTTATGTAATTTATATTATTAAATCTATTTCCAGGATTTTATGATGTTTCGTAATAAAAGCAGAGGGGAATACATGGTACTTTCTATTTTTTTATGATTTGGTCGAAAATTTGAATATGGGGTCTTTGTTGCATTCTAAATACATTTCCATAATACAATTTTTCGATATCTTGTCAATTTGACCCATTTTTCGGCATCACAGTTAACATTTTTCAAAATTACCGCCAAATCTATGGTCACGTGACAAATGTCACAATGAATTTTTTGCTTGTCAGACATTTAGAAGCGAACCGCCAATAGAGTTTTTCAGAAATTTCAATAATAAAAATTTTTCCCATGTGTCCAACTTTATGGCGGTCCCTGTGGAATTAATATACAACTTTCTCAATTTTTGTTGTATTTTAATCATTTAACCTATAAAATTAAGCTGCGCCTAACAAATCGAATACTTTACTGATTATAGCTATAGATGTCTCCCTCACAACCTGATAAAATAAATGAGCTCTCAACCTACAGTAAGTTTCGTAAGCAATGTACCCTGCTGAGCTAGACCGAGGTGTAAATCACTTTTTTTTGTTCAAATCCAAATCCAAAAATTTTTATTTGTTACAAACAGGTGTTTCGAATTAATTCAATTGTCGTATATTACTTGATGGAAACTCTGATAGAACAATAAGGTTCACTAAAAGATAAGGCAAATGCACGAAAACTGTGTAAAATTCCATACAGTAGCCTTACTCTCATTTTTGTTACTTTTTAGAAATTTCACAACAATGGCACCAGGATATAAATTAATCTACTTCCCCGTTAAAGTGTTAGCTGAACCAATTCGTTTCCTATTGAGTTATGGCAAACTTGAATTTGAAGACTTTCGTTTTTCGATGGAGGATTGGCCAAACTATAAACCACTTATGCCATTTGGTAAAACGCCTGTACTAGAATTTGATGGAATTCAAGCATACCAGAGCATTGCAATTTGTCGTTATTTGGCAAAACAACTTAAAATTGCTGGTACTAATGATTTAGAAAATCTAGAAATTGACGCTATTGTGGATACCATAGTTGATTTCAGAAACAGTAAGTTTTTCAGAATAGTTAAGTTTTCAACAAATGTTGACTTTTGAACTCATGGTGTTATTTTACTATAAAGTAATCATCCTGTTATTTATTTATAAATAATGTCAAAACTAAGTTATGATATGGCCTGCATTTGTTTTAAAGACGTAACAAAGCCAAAATTTAAATTTAAGTAAAACCTACCAAATTTCTTGAATAAACCGCTTGACTAAAGCGTAGGAATCATATGTTGGTCCTTTCCTAACTTTTTAGACATTACGCTATGGTAAATCCATGCCAATGACCTTAAATTTCAGAAATTGCTTTATATTACTATGAAAAAGAAGATATTATTAAGGAACAACTGAAAAAAACAGTTTTTGAAGAAACACTTCCATACTATTTAACACGTCTGGAAACCGTTGCCAAATCCAACAACGGCTATCTTGCAACTGGCAAGGTATCAAATTGTGCACAATCATACTTTAACTATTTCTAAATATTCATTTTTAGCTTACATGGGCCGATATATACTTTGTTTCCCTGATTGATTACCTAAGTGTTCTGATTGAAAAGAAACTAATAGAAAAATGTCCAACTCTTTTAAAACTCGAAAAGAAGATTTTGAATTTTCCTGGCATTAAAGAATGGGTTGCAAAACGTCCTATTACTGATGTGTAAATGATTTATAACTCGTAGCACAAATAAAGATTTGAAACTACAAAAAACCTTTATTTTAATATTAATGCATATAGTTAAGACAAAGTGTATATTACGCAGAGTTTTGGTTTAAAACGACGGTTTAAGAAAAGTAAAGGTAAAAATATTTTAGTAAACAGACATTCTTCCTTAGATTAAGGCAATTAAGATAAAAATTACTATACCTAGGACAGGTATACCTAAATAAATAAATTCGTTGATGGAATATTTCATTAGTGCACGGTTTTAATAATATACATTATGATGTTCAGTCGACGGTTGTGGCGGTGACTAATTAAAGTGCAAATAAAGAAATTGTACTAAAGCCCCTCGTTGGACGCCAAATTCTTATTACGTGATATGATATGCAGCTATTTGAATCTGGGGAGTAGAACCCATGAGATAGCCACTAACAACTTAGTTATAAAGAATTTGAAATCGCCGTGTAAAAAATTTAATTACACTAAACTAGCTCGATGAAAAAATAAATCTTAAAAATATTTTAATTAGTACTAAAGTGGCGTAGATATAAACAACAATAAATTATAAGCAAGAAAAAAATATTTACATGATAAACTATAAATAAAAACTCAAAATCTTTCAAAAATATAAATAATAAGGTAACCAATAAATTTACATGAAATAAATCAAAAGTTTGTTCGAAGTAAATTACCTAATGGTATAAAGGTTTTGGCCATGTTACCACGATAAAGCTATAAATTTGAATCAAAAATATGTAAAAAAGAATGTTAAATTTACTAAAATTTCTTAAAAACGCACAACAGTATGTATTTAATACTTAATTAACATGTTATGTTATAACTGTAGCAGACGGGAATCACAAAACGCCTATCCCTAGAGCTATGGGTAAACGTAAAGCAGCATATTTTCAGATTCATGCTTCTTAAAT